>APFE031105258.1:0-27708 GCA_000404065.3 Pinus taeda
AGCAGACCAAATAGAAAATTTGGGCACCACCATGAATAAATGGGATTTCTAGTGGCAAGGAGTAAGGGGGATTCCCTTCTACCTTAGCTTCAATGAAAAGTGTCATTGACACAAAGGGGCCCTCCTTAAGCCTAGGGAGTGACCATGAAAACTACAAGGGAAAAAGGGATAAGAATAGAAGTCAACATGTGGTAAGGAGGCATTTACTATTCTTAAAACTTCTTGATTTATGTGTTTCCTTAAGGAAGAAAATACTAATCCTTTCAAGAGATAAGAAGCCAAGAAACTAGTTATTATTGTTGTGAGTGGGAAATTTGAGGAGAAATTTGGATTCATACTTCATTCTGTATGCAAGGAGGATCAATTAGACAACATGAGGAAGCATTTGGGAAGTATTGATTTCTTCACATAGGGAATAACAAGCAGAGTACACAGGGATCAAGATAATCTAAAAAGGGAGGAAGTGTCAAATTATAGTGAAGTCTTCAGACTTGCATATCTCAACAATTCATGGTTTATGAAAGCAGGTAGATGCACTTATAGGTATAATTGGTTGATACTAAAGAAGTAATGAGGCAACTATATCTATCTTAGCATGGAAGGATCTAGGATGCACTCTGGAGATTATATAGGTTTGATGCACTCTGGGGATTATATAGGTTTGCATTTGGAACTTTTGGTGGGTAATCAACACACCTAGATTTCTATCAGGACAAAAGGTATTCCAGGGCCCCTTTTCTTAATTATGTTAAGCCAATTTAGTATAGGAAAATTTAGAATCCCTCCTTGGATATTTTCGCATGGGGTGGTGCTAGTGATTGCAGTTTTCAATCTCTCCTTATATTGTGTAACAAGTATGTAGAGAGAGTATGAGAGAGTTTAATCTGGGAATCCTTGAGTATCTATTTTTGGATAAAGTTGTTTTCGAAGTCAGACTATGCTCAAGTCCAATTTGTATCCTCTCATGTTAAGTTTAAGTTGCGGCCATATAGAACGTGTCATCTATGGGATACGTCGGGGCATCAACATGAGAAAAAGCCATCATGTTGGTCTTTATATTGTCATAATCTAGAAATGGAAGGAAAAAATCCCTTCAACTTCTCTCAAAGAAGGAATCCTTCTATGGTAATTGTTGTTTTGACTTTGAGTTTACATTGTATATGTTATCGTACTTCTTCGTTTGACAATGAGATGATATGTGTGTCCTCATGGAAAAATAAAAAATTCAAGCATATACTGATGCTCAAGTGACCCATTGATCCAGGTGGATATTGGTGGCCACCTGTCTATTCCACATGGACCCCCACCATTGTTTCTTTCAGTTTCGTTAATTGTAGCACAATTTATTGTTTTCGGTAGTTTTTCATGTCCTGAACTTTCAGAGCTGTTTTGAGGCCCTAAATGACAATTGTTTTGGAAAATGGGAAAACTCATGGCCTATAAGAAGGGTTTGTAGTTGAAATTTGTATTCCCCAGATAGATATTTCTAATGAGATATTGTATGCATCAAACAAAGATCATATGCCAAATTTACAACCCTAAGAATTTGATGTACCAATTTACTCCAACGTGGGCCACGAACTTTTGGCACTTCATCTTCTAGGTTTAATTTTTTGGATGTTTAGGGTTTTCCATTATTTCTCAATGATAAATAGGCCTTTGAGCCTCATTATAACACATTTCAGAAGGATGTAGTCACCACTTCTCTTCCCAGAGATAAGCTACCATCATCTGAGCTAGTTTATTTCCATTCTGCATGTAAACAATTTTTAGTACTTTGTCATTAATGAATTGAAGTTCTATTTTCATTGTAGCTTTGTGTTTCTATTCATATCTATATTTCATTTCATTCCTTGATAAACCTAGATCACATGTAGTGAAATCATTTCGGCTTGGGCCATTGATTAGGAATTAACAACAGTTGGCCAATATGAAATTCAATGCACTAATTGGTCAAGTATATTGTTGGGAAATGAATAGAGCAAGATGGAAATTTTTGCTCCCAATTTAATTAACAAGATTAGAAGTGGAGGTCTATTCGCAATCTCAAGTGAAGATGACTATCAGAGGGAATCCCAACAAACTAGGAGAAGACAATAACATAATTCAAATGTTAACATGGATCCCAGATTAAAGACCATGTTGTATCAATTAGTCAATTGGGTAGTTAATATTATTGTTGTGATGTGGAGTGAAGTTAGAATGAGAAGTAAATGGGAATGCAGTTTAACATTGAGATGGGAGGGTGGTATTTAAGAATGCTCGATAAGAAATTGTGCAATAGTCAACAAGGAAACATAACACAGATTTTGGATCTGAGGATGTTGGAAAAGTTAACATACACCCAAAGTAATTGGGAGGAAGCTAAGGAAGATGGAAGCAATACAAGCCTCAACAGTACCAAGGGAAATGTAAAATAGGTTCCATACCATGAAATAGACATGTAGGCAATTGGGATGTTTTGAAAATTTTGGTTTGCCTTAGGAGTCATTTGGAGGGCATATTCATGGTTTAATTTTGAACAATTTTCCCACTGTCAATGGAAGGATGATGTAAGTGGAATTAGACCTAATAGAAACCAAAATGTAGCCATACTCTTGGAGAAATAGAGAAGAAATATGCATGATGTATTTGCATTGTACCTTTCATACAATGCTTTTAAATGAATATATTTTGAAGGTTTTGTTAGAAAAATTTACAAGCTATTTTTTCCAAGAAAAAACCATAACATGCATATCACATTAAAATAAATTTACAAAATAATGATTCATATTGATAACCACATATAAAAAAATTTGTTTTCTAGGTTATGTGTGTCCTAAGATGACTGACATGCTCAACCCGTGACTTGAGTAGTAGCAACCCATGGGCATAGCTGTCAAAATCACCTATGGATCACATTAGGCCTGGGCCACACCAACCCTTAACATGGATGGATTTTTGCCAATTTAGTTTCGAAACGATTATCTTTACACCACGAGTGCCTTGACAAAACACCCTATCACTGTCTTCTCTAAGCCCCATGGGCCATAACCACATATAATTAAAAAACACATAAAAAATTAATAAATGTATAATTAAAAAAGAAAATATATAAGAAATATATATATATTCATTCAATTGATCATATAAATAAAAATAATGATTCATATTAATAACCATATTATTGAATTTAGTTGATTTTTGAACTAGCGAAGGCGAAGGCGGAAAATAATAGGGTTTCAGAGTTGCTATGGAGGCAGAGATCCATGGAGGGGCATAAAGGAGGGAGCTCCACTCCCTCCTTCAAGCAAGCCGTGAACAACAAAGGAAAAAAACCCAGGGAAAATGACAAAGGAACTTCAACGGGAAGGAATAAGTACAGTGAAGAGGAACAAAATGGACAGGAATCCAAGGAGAAAAATGATAGTAAAGAAAATGAGGAAGAAGACAAGGAACAGGGAACAAAAATCAAAGCACACATGGGCCCATGTAAGCCCAAAGCTGCAGTAACTCCCAGAGTCATGTTAAATGAGCCTGCTCTACAGGAGCACATGGAATACATGCAAACCTATGCAATCATCTGCAAATTCATGGGGGCATGGCCCACTAAAAAATCCTTACAAATGTGGATAAGATACCACTGGAAACCAAAAGGAAACATTGACCTACACCTAGGATCAAAGGGATTTTTTACTGTGGTTTTTGCGAATATCGAAGACAAGGATAAGGTTTTTGAAGGTGGGCCATACTTCTTTGCTACTGCAGGTCTCTATATGCGACCTTGGATAATGAATTTTGTCCCAGAACATGAGACCTTTACTTTAGTCCCGGTTTGGGTAAGGCTCTATTCTCTTCCGCTTGATTATTGCCAAACAGAATCATTAACAGCCATAGGAAATAAGCTAGGTCAGTTTGTTAAAGCTTTTGAAGCCACTAGGAGAGGAAAGTATACTTCCTTTGCTCGGATCTGTGTGGAGATGGATCTCTCTGGAGCTCTTCCAGATGAGATAATCTTAGAAGTTCATGATGAAGAATGGGTTCCAACCATAGACTACGAACATATTTCGTTCAGATGCCGCAAATGTCATGAACATGGACACTTGTTCAGGGATTTCCCTCTAACCAGAATAGAGAATAAGAGTAAAGCTAATGTTATGAAAGACTCTGAAGGCTTTCAAAAAATGACATACAAAGGAAAGGGAAACAAGAAGGGAATAAAAGCACAGAAATCTGAAGGTCCACAAACAAGCCAAAACAGGTTCCGAGTCTTGGAAGTGGAAGAAGAAGACTACACAACAATCCAGATGAAAGGGGAAGAATTAATGGAAGAAAAAAAAGTAGAGGGAAAAGGAACAAACACCAGATAGGATTCTGCAGACAGAAGCGATGGTGAGAGATGCTGAAACATAAATGGATCAGGAGATGTCCCCCAGTGAGATGGAAATGGAGGACCAGGAACTTCAGGAGATTCTTGAGAAAGAGAATCTTGACTTGGAATATTTCTTGATTCAAGGAACTAAATAAGGGATTGAATCTTTACCTCCAGAGGAGTTCAACAAAGTCCAACAACTATTTCTATGGAAAACCCAAAACATAGGACCGGAGAGGTAGAGGAGCAAGGAAAAGTAGAGAAATGAGGGAGTAAAAACAGTAAGACCCATACCTGTATTAGCACCCAGAAACCCAGGAAAAAGAAGAGGCAGGAAAAAGAAAAACGAGCTATTAATGGAATGTGGAAAGCTAATGATAGACTCTGGTAAGATGAAAGATCTAACCAGCTACTCCTTCACTAATATTTAATAATGAAGTTTACTTCTTGGAATATCAGAAACATAGACTGATTAGTAACATAATGAAACAAGTAGCTCCGGATGTGATCTTCATTCAGGAAACTAAACGTTCCATTCATAAATTAAAAGAGATACACAGCAAGTGGCTCAATAATTATGAGTTTCTGGAAGTCAAAGCGGAGAATACATCATGTGGTATTCTCACCCTTTGGAACCCTAAGAAAATAGAAATTTTAGATGCTGAAGCATCTAGATATTGTCTCTCTGTGGTTATCCAGCCTATCGGAGATAAGGAAACTTATCTAATCACCAATGTGTATGGACCCCAAAGATTAAAAGGAAAACAAAAGTTTCTTGATTCTCTCGAGGAACTAAGGGATAGACATGCAGGTAGTCCATGGATACTGGGAGGGGATTTTAACATGATTAAATCGCTTTCAGAGAAAAAAGGTGGAACTAGAATTCAAAGTCAAGACTCTCTGAGGTTTCAGTCTTTCACAGACATTATGAAGTTAGTGGACATTACAACCAGTAATGGAATTTTTACTTGGAACAAAAAAAGAGGAGGAGAGTCTCAGGCGGCTTCAAAACTGGACAGATTCATGATATCTGAGGATCTTATGCTCAATAATAAGGAAATCTCAGCAAGAATCCTACCCTTTGGGGGATCTGACCAGTAGTTGATTTATTTGGAGGTGCAGAGTATTGGTACTCCAAGAAATAGACCTTTCTCTTTGAAAACATTTGGCTCTCTCATCCAGATTTCCACAATAATATTGCTAAATGGTGGGCAGAAGATTTGAATATCCAAGGCACCAATATGTTCCTTCTTCAAAAAAGACTAAAACACATTAAGCTTAAGCTCAAGAATTGGAACAAGAATGAACATGGCAACATTTTTACTGCCAAAAAAGCCATAGAAGGGAAAATGCAGGAACTCAACCAAGCCCTTATCACGGAAGGCTTTGATGAAAACAGGAATGAGCAAGTCACCAATTACCATCAAGAACGGGAGGATTTGTGCAAACAAGAGGAAATATTTTGGAGGAAAAAATCAAGGGTTCAATGGCTCAAAGAGGGAGAAAGAAACACTAGCTTCTTCCATAGATCCACAATGGTGAACAAAGTTCATAACAAAATTTCTGTGATCAAGGATGAGAGAGGCATTCTTCACAACTCTCATGCTGAAATTGAAAAATTTCTGGTCAAGCACTGTCAAGGAATTGCCAAAGAAACTTGTTATAACAGAGAGAATTTCATTAGAAACTTCACAAGACACATTCCTAGGCTGGTGTCCAATGAGGACAATTTCAACCTCAACAATCTAGTAACCGAGGAGGAAGTCAGCGAGGTGTTCACAGAGATGCAAAATGGTAAAGCACCGGGCCCAGACGGTTTCAATGTTGATTTCTTCAAAACCTGTTGTAGCATAGTTAAAAAGGATATTTTAAATGTGGTAGAAGATTCCATAATGAATAAAACTATTCTGAAAGCACTGAACACTTCTTTCATTGCTCTTATCCCCAAGCAGGAGACTGCTCAGACTCCGGACAAGTTTAGACCAATAGCTCTATGTAATGTGGTCTACAAGATAATTTCAAAAGTGGTGGCCAACAGACTAAAACCTCTCCTTCCATCTCTGGTTTCTGTGGAACAAGCCGGTTATGTTGAAGGTAGGCAAATTCTCAACAATGTTGTTCAAGCTCACGAGGTGGTTCATTCTCTGACTCTCAACTGAAAGGCTATTATGATCATGCAATTGGAAATTGCTAAAGCCTATGATAAACTAAGCTGGAACTATATCAGGAAAATACTTATTGCCTTTGGGTTTGATCACAACTAGGTAAGATGGATCTTGGCCCTAGTTACTTCCTCAAGTTTCTCTATTCTGGTCAATGGCTCCCCCTCTGAAACATTTCTTCCCTCCAGAGGCCTTAGACAAGGGGACCCACTCTCTCCCTTCCTCTTCATCCTTATGATGGAAGAACTGGGACAACCTATCAATCATGCCAAAGAAGTTGGCAAGATCAAAGATCTCCAACTTTCTGACAGGGGCCAGGCGTGGACGCATCAACAGTTTGTGGATGACACGATGCTGCAAGGAATCCATACCGCCAAAGAAGCTCATGCATTCAAATAGATTCTAAATGAATTTGCCAAGGCTTTAGGTATGGAAGTTAATCTCACCAAATCCAAGATAATTTTCTTTAATACTAATATTTCCATTCAAAAGAACATTACCAAAATTCTAGGCTTTCAAAGAGATTCTCTTCCCTCAAAATATTTGGGGATTCCTCTTACTTCTAAGCTGCTTATTAAAAGTATCTAGGATCCTATCATCAACAAACTGCAAGACAAAATAAAAAAATGGACGAATAGATCCTTAAACTTGGCAGGTAGATTAGTACTCATAAAGGTTGTTTTACAAGCAATTCCAGTTTTAATGCTTTCTGTTCTCCCAACTCCCAAAAGTGCTCTGCAGCTTATCAGAAACATTCAAAGAAACTTCCTCTGGGGAAAGGGGGAAGTAAAGAAAAAATGGGCCTTGGTAGCTTGGGATAAAATCTGTAAACCCAGAAATTATGGAGTACTAGGATTAGATGATCCTGAAATTCTAAGCAAAGCTCTAGGGGCTAAATTATGGTGGCGTTGGCTAAAAGAACCAAATGCTCAATGGGCTACGATCTGGAAAGAAAAATATGCCAGTACATGGCCTAGTGAGGATCATATAAGAATGGATGGTAATATTAAAGGATCACACACATGGAACAAGGCCTGGGACAATAGATGTCTAGTTCAACAAAATGGATTCTGGGAAATTAGAGGGAAATTTAGCTTTGTTTTGGGAGGACAGATGGCAACAGGAACCCATTTTGTTAAAAGAAGAATTAAAGGAACTAAAGGCAGAGACAGACGCTAAAGGCTTAATCAAAGTTAAGGATTTTTGGGATTGAACCAACAATGCAGGAAAGTGGAGACAATGGAGGAATTTGGGTCTTAGAAATGATAGCCCCTTAAAAGACAAAACTGATGTAATAATGCAAGAGTTAGATAGAAGGAAATCTTAGTCTCTGAAGGGAATGACCAGCTAAGATGGGGCAATAACAATGAGGGCACCTATAATCTTAAGGAGGAAAAATCAATTCTCCTTGATTTGGCTTCCAAAGCTCCGAATATAGCTTGGCAAAGACTATGGAGACAACAAGGTTGGATGAAAATTAAACTCTTCACATGGCTGGTGCAACATAAAAAATAAATAAAATAAAATAAAATAAAAAATTGACTTGGGACAACATTAGGAAAAGAGGTATTATGGGGTCCTTCAGGTGCCAACTTTGTGAAATGCATGAGGAAACAATGGAGCATATTCTCAACAACTGCTCCTTTCCCTCCAAGCTGTGGGAGTCTTTTGCCTCCATATTCCAGCAGTCAAACAGAGATCTTGGAAGCATTAACAACACCCTGAACAATTGGAGAAGCAATTTCCAGAATAATGAAGCTCTTAGCATTGCCTGGGCTCTTACTCCAGGCTTCATAATCTGGAACACATGGAAGGAAAGAAATAACAGGATATTCAAGGGGAAAAAAATAGCCCCTGTACCCCATAATCAGATCCTAAATCAACTACAAGAGACTGTAAGCTCCATTGTTCGAAATCCTCCTATGAATCCTCCATCGACTTCTGAGTGGAGGATTCTCTGCCAGCTTGGGCTTCAAAATTTGATTCCTCAAAGCCTGGGAGGGAAGAATCTTTTAAAAGACTCAGAGCTCAAATTTTGTCAACCTCCTCCCAAAGGATTTTTAAAGTTCAACATTGACGGAGCCTCAAAGGGCAACCTGGGTACTACGGGTCATGGCAGAGTTTTAAGGGATGAAAATGGGAATATCTTGTTTATATTCCATGGCCATCTTGGAAAAGCCACCAATAATATGGCAGAAGTTATGGCTATGGAACATTGTTTAGAATATTTTCTCCTAGATAATCAACACAATGTGATTGTGGAAGCAGATTATGAGATAATCATCAACTCAGTCAAGAAGATCAGCTGGGGTACTGCTCCGGAAAAGGTCTCTAAGAACTGGAGACTCAATCTGATCTTTCAAAGGATCCACAACCAACTTCAAGGCCTTCGTACCATCACTTTCAAACATGTTCGAAGGACAGCCAACAAGCTGGCGGACCTCCTGGCCAATCAAGGAGTGAATTGTGCAAAGGAAAAGTTTGCAAAGAATTGGCAAGAGCTAACTGGTCTAGATCTCAAGGTGAAATGCCATGACCAAGCAGAAGAAGATAGGTTGTTGTTTAGAAACAGGAACCTGGAAGGTAATATTGACAACCCAGTAGCGACATGAGCAGAGGAGTGGACTCTTTTATTTTTACAAAGTACAGTAAGCTTTGGTGGTATATTGGTTACAGAAGCAATTTCGTTCTTTGCCTCTGTGACTGCAAGGCAGGTGGCTCTCCTCTTAGGGTTCCAAACATACTAGACAAGGCCTCGTCACACATTATCTCCAGCAATCTGGTTTGTTGTGTGGATGGGAACAGGGCACTCTTGACTTTCCAGTTTCCTGTTTCCCCGACTTTCTTGTTTGATAGCCCCGACTTTCATGTTTCCTGTTTCCCGAGTAGTTTTCGCTAGCCCCGCGAGTGGGAAGCGATTTCCTTTTCGCAACAATCACAACCATTGATGGATGCGTGGCAATAGGACAGTTTTTAATACCGCCGTGATTGCACGTTAAATAGTGACATTTAGGGTGCAGCGATATTCCTGTCCGCCGTTGGATCTACCGATTAAGATTGATAGTCGCTTTTCTTCGGGCTAGTTTGTGGGGCTAGGGTGTTTAGGTCGGACCATCGGGTTTTTTATAGTTTCACTTTTTAACATTCTGTCACGAGCACCGGTCCGGTTAACTATTAACTGGGTACTTTTGGTGGCTCTTTCCCTGAGATTGTAATCCTTTGGTTTTGGTAGGTTTTTTTCCATACCATGGTTGACTTCACCATGGTTTGGTTCCCACTCTGTTCGGGAGGGAGTATAAAATATGTAAATTAGTTTTGAATTAATGAAAGGAACGTCTCTTGCACTAGCAAAAAACAAAAACCATACTATTCATAGCTTCGTATTTATATTTAATTAATAAATCCATTAAAAATCAATATTTATATCAAACCTTTTTCTACTATCTATCTATCTATCTATCTATCTATATCATCAATGTTATGCATATCACATTAAAAACTTGAATTAAAAAAATACATGTATAACATGTAAAAGAAATATTCTACATATATATCCAATTATATGTATGATTAAAGATCCTAATAAAACAAAAATTATTTATTTTTTATTTTTTATATATAGAAATGTGAGATGTATATAAATATAAATAATATTATTAAGAACCAATATAGATCCATCTTAACTCTGAATCCCCCAAGTGCTGAGAGGACTCAAATCTTTGGAGGTGCAAAGTTTTCCTCAAGTTTTAGACTCAAAATGAAGTTTTCATCTTGAGAGATTTGATCCTTGTCAGTGCTTAGTAAATCTAGATCTAAGATAGATCTATGATGATATATATAAAATAATTTTACCATATAATAGGGTGTTATCGTTTGTTAATTCTTTTAATTATATGGTCACACAATTACCATATGATAAGGTGTTGTTGTTAAGAGTTGTAGGAGTGGATGTGTTTCTCTTTGATTTTAAAGGAACACAAAATGGAACTTATGCCTAGGGGTTAGGTCAAGCAACTAACATTGAGGTGGAGGTGTTGGCCATTTATTAAGAAATTAAGCTAGCTTTACAAAATCAAGTGAATAAGCTAAATGTAATGTCGATATTTTATGAAGTTGACTCTAAGCTAAATGTAGTCGTAAAACCTACAAATGTCCTCCATGGTTTCAATAATGACTTTTCATTACCCCCTCAACTAGCCTGAATCATTACAGGAGTCAAAAACATGTTGAGCACCCTCTATCTAATTAAATTAATTATAATTAATAAAATAGTTTTGCATCTCTAGAGATTTGACTCTTCTCGATGCTTGGTATATCCCGAGTTAAGATGGATTTAAGATAGTTTAGTTATTAATTATAATTATTAATTTTATGGTTTTTATTTTACTTTACTTATTTTTATTTTTATTTTATTTTGACCAAGTCAAAATGTTAAACATTACAACATCTCTACCATACAGGGTTGGAGAGCACCTCTTAGCACAAAAATACATGTAAAACATTTCAAAGAAATATTTTGCATATATATCCAACTATATGTATTATTAAGATCCTAATAAAATTAAAAATACAAAATTTCTATATATAGAGATGAGAAAGGTATATAAATATAAATAATATTATTAAGAAATTACATAGATCCATCTTACTCTGAATCCGCTAAGTTCCGAGAGGAATCAAATATCTAGAGGTGTTAACACTTTCATCAAGTTTTAGACTAAAAAATAGGTTTGTACCTTGATATATTTGACTCCTCTCAATGCTTGGTAGATCTGGGGTTAAGATGGATTTATGCCAGTATATACAAAATAATTTTACCATTTAATATGGTGCTATTTTTTGTTGGTTCTTTTAATTATATGATCCATATGATAAGATGTTGTTGAGAATTGTATGAGTAGGTGGGTTTCTCTTCAATTTTAAAGTAACATAAAAAGGTATGTATGCTTAGGGGTTAGGTCAAGCAACCAACATTGAGGTGGAGGTGTTGGCCATTTCTCAAGAAATTAACACTACAAGGAAAATACTTTCTAGCAAAAGTTTATAACAAAGGTTTTTAGTGATAAAATTGGCAAAAAATGTCAAAAAAACGTCCACTAAAACATTCGTTTGTGATAGTGAATGTATTACCAGAGATTTTAATGGAACTTCATCACAACTGATTAAAAAAAAACTGGGCAGCCAAAGGTTTTAGCTTTTTTGCTGCCCTTCATGGAACAAATAGCACTGATGTGCTACATATATAAATGCACTAGGGTGCATACATAACTAAAATCACTGAGGTGTTGAATCCAAAGTACACTGATACATAATATATACCCCACCGGTGCTAAAAGATAAAAAAAAAATCCTCGGGGGGTTCGTATAAGGAATGACACCAAGGCACGCAAAAAATAATTGTTATGTCGATGCTTTTGTTGAAACTTGTAGTGTTGATGTGTATAGTTTGTATAAATGCCCTGGTGCATTAGTGATATAAAAGGACCGGTGTTGTTATGTTTCATAATGCACCGACCCTAATAGATAAAAAAAAAGCCCCAGGGCATTCATTTAAGGAACGACGCTAGGGCACACAAAAAATAATTGTAGTCCCGGTGCTTTTGTTTAAACTCATAGTGTCGATGCGTACCATTTGTATAAATGCATCAGTGCATTTGTTATATAAAAGGACTGATGTTGTTAATTTTAATAATCCAGAGAGACTGGAAATAATATTTTATAGGACCAACGTGTTAGTTCTATGAAATCACAGGTGTGTTAAGAATTACAATGCACTGGGGTGTTAATTGCAAACAATATTGGTGCTTGAAGAGATAAATGCCCTGGTTATGTCATTTTCTGAAAAGACATTGGTCATGCAAAATGATGTTGTCTCGGTGCTTTTATGTAACATAATGTATCGATGCGTTTTTATGTTATGGATGCATCAATTTTTTGTATGAGATTTTCTCAAATTTGGAAACATCGACCTATGACAATACAATTATTGTAATTTTAAAAATTTGTTATTCATCGAAAAATCGACATATATCTTATAACAATATTCATGTAAATTAAAATTTGATTAGTGCATTTGTATATGATGTTTGGATTGATTTGTTACATTATCAAATTTTGTATCTCTTCATTGTAATATTTAATCATCCATATATTTAATCAGTGGTGTAACATCTCACAGTGACATTAGATAACATAATAGAATAAATTAAAATGTATTTTATTATATATCAATAAGAGACTCTTTGTCATACAAAATAGGATTGTTATTGGTAACCCCTTGTCTTTCAATTGGGACACTATGTTCATTACATTAAACAAAATGTTTGATTTTCACAGACAAATATTTCAAAAAATACAACAAGTTGCATTGATATCCAAATAGATCATCATTCTTCGTTGGAACTGTTGTCAGTGCTCGAGCTACTTCCATGATTTGGTTTATTTGGAGGAATATTTTTTGATTGCTTCAATTGCTTTCATCTTCTTGATCTTGTTCCATCTGCAAACATAATAATAAAGTGTAATGAGTGTATCTACATTGGTGAGAATAATGAAAATTGAAATAAATAATATACATCAATGTAAATTGAATAACAATATAACATAGCAAGAAGTGACTCATCAACTGTGCACATGGTTTCAAAACCAAGTCTCATGCTTTGTTGCAACAAGTCTTCTACTGACATAGTTCCATACTTTGTTTCCTACACGTTTTAAACCCCATTATAAATCATAGACTTAATATAAAGGATTTTGTTGTTCTATTAATTATAAATTCAGAGAAGTAAAACAACATAGATACTTACAAATTCCACAATTAATTTTTGATATGCCAACATATACTCACAACCCTTATTTAACCCAATATCAATCAATTCTTCTGATGACTCTTCTTTGTATGTTAGCACCTATTTGGAGATATTCAAGGATGGTTGTTGTAAAACAATTTAAAATATACAAAAAGTAAACCTTGATTTGTTATAAGGAAATATTAACAATTACTCACAAACTTTGAAATCAACCATTTTGTTCTTTGTTGTCCTATTTTATGCGTTGAATGAGTTCCATTTTGTTATCTTTTCTGCAAGAAAATACTTGAAAAATAATATTTTATGCTAAATTATTTTTTATATGTACAAAATCAATCATGATAACATACATTTGAAGTACGTTGTTGTTGAGATGGCTCCTCTTATGATGCAATTATGTCCATTTCTTTGACAATCTCCTTGTACACTTTTTTGGACATTCCTATTGGAATGTTTCTCATATCAACTCGTAAATCATTTGGGATTTTCATACTCTTCCTGAAAAAACTAATAAACTAATTTTATAGTGATATATGAAAACTAAATAGACCAAAATCGATATTAATAATAAAAATAGTTTGTATTAATATATACATATAATTCTAGAAAATATTTTTAATTAGGAATATTACCTTTTGAATAATTTATTTTTGTTGTTATATGTTTTTGCTATTGCTAGTCTGACATGTCTCATTGACCATTGTTCTTGAAACACTTCTTGCAGTTTAGATATAATTTGGTTCTTAGAATCATTGGATTGATTTTTGTATTGTAAGTGGAAAATACATCTATACGTTCGTTCCACTAGATCCCTCATAGTTTTGTAAAAAAATATCCCCTTTCATTAACCTTGAGCACCACTCCATATGAGCTAAGTGCCAATTCAACGTCATTTACATGTTCTATAATTTCTCTTTTTTTAAAATGACATTGGTCTATTTTTTTGTTGTTTCTCCCTATAGAACATTAAACATATATAATTAATAGATTGTTTGAAGCATGTTTTTTTTTTTTGACAAAAACGGTTAGTTTTTATTTGAAAATCAGTAAAACAGCTGCCGAGGCTTAAACACTGATACTCTGTAGATCCTTGTTACAGTCGGCAGGGATAGTAGAATTGGTTTTTGAAAAGCCCGCTGAATGATTTACACTGTGATTGCAGAAAGATGATTAAAGGAGGACTTGATTTGTTCCAGAAGGGTGCCTTGGAGTTCCACTACTTTTGCGCTTGCAGAGAGGAGACCCATCGTGCCAGGATGTCAGATTAACCCATGAATTGATGCATTTTCTTTTTAAAATGTCTGGCGGTTGTGATCAAGAATACCAAGATCGGTAAATAGGCCTTGAGGAGGCCCTCTTGAACTCACCAACACCTACCCAGTCGCAGCAGAGAGTTCCTTGAGGATGAGTCTGCGCCACTTAACAATAGTCAGCTTAGAAGGTCCGAACCCGAAGCTTTGGAGAAGTTGAACCAGCGAAATACAGAGGCCATAACATCTCCATAATTAAGGAATGCTACAGTTCGATTCAAACTCATTTACTAACAGGGATCTCCTGCTCCGGATAGAGGCTAGGTTGGCTGCCACATTTGCCTGTGAGTTTAACTTCCTCAGCACATGATAGAAGGAGATTTTGTGAAATTTTTGCAACACTAGTCTGATTTTTTTGAGGATGGGGGCTAACTGCACCTGAGAAGGGATCTTTTGAGAGTTCATAAACTGAATAATTAGTCTGGAGTCTCCAAAGACTGAGATGGAGAGGAGATTCCTCTTTAAAGCTAGATTTAGACCTTGCCACAGAGCTAGAGCCTCCGCTCTGTTGTTTGTTTCATGCCCAAGACCCCAAGCAAAGCGCAGCTCAGTTGAGCCACCTAGGCTTAAGATAACTCCACCACCACCCGCCTTTCCTAGGTTGCCTTTAGAGGCCCCATTGAAGAAAAGGCAGAGGTCATCCAAAGCAGATCTCCATTTGATGAATTCCTGTTCTTCGAGATGAATTTCCCAGTGAAAAGGGGCTTTAGCAGGAGGAATGGGTCTATTTTGATGATTAGGAACAAGCTCTTTTAACCATTTATCTTCCTCATTGTCAAGAGTCGTGCCATTTCTTATGGTGGGTTTGGTTTCTAAAGCCTCCCCTAACAGGGCTTTGATCTTAGTGATAATTCTGACCGGGTTGCAACTCTCTTCCCTAAAAATTTTGTTGTTCCTCTCCAGCCACTGTTTCCAGCATGTGAATTTGGGAATCCACATCCAGCCAGTCTAGAAGGTCTTTTTTGGACAGACAGAACGGGGATAACTTGGCCCAGTTTCGAAGAAGGTCCTGAATATTTCCTGGAAGCTCTATATTGTCAAGTCCTAACATCAGGACACCCCTCCAAACTTTTTGAGCAAAGGGGCACAATAAGAATAGGTGGTTAGCCATTTCTTCATCTGAGACACAAAGAGCGCATCTAGAGGGACCTGCCATTTCACGCTTCCTCAGGTTATCTCCATACTTTTATGCGCCATAGTCCAACAAAAGAAGTCAATTTTGGGGAGAGCAGGAAAAGACCACATAAATTTCCATTGAGTTGGCTCTGGGGGGACACTAGGGACAACCATCAAACTTTTGTAACCTTCTGCTACTGAGTAAGAGCCTGAAAGAGAACCCCACCCTCTTTTGTCCTTAGAAGAGGCCTTTAAGGGAGATTTTCCTTGGCACAGATCCAACAATAACTTGGCTTCACCATCCAGCCAATGAGGGACTCCCCCAAAATTCTAACTGTCCCATAGAATTTCTGCATCATTTGTCCAATTGGAGATGTCCCAAAGGGTTTCCAGATTGTTGGCCTGAAGCCAAACTCTGATATTTTCCAAATCTGCCATCTGATTCAAGGGCTGATCTCCAAGAATCGAGTCTTCCCAGATTCTTATTTTTTTCCCATTACCTGGGATCCAATAAAGCTTATGACTGAAATGTTTAATAGTTGTAAGACAGAGTTTGAAAACTGGGGATCCTTTGGATATTCTAGCAGGCTGGTCCAAACACCTCAAATGCTGCCCATGAAAGTATTTTTTCCACAGAACTCTCTTGCTCCAGCTAGGATTCGCAGAGACAATGTTCCAAAGGAGCTTGGAGCCCAGAGCAAGATTGTGGGCTGCCAGATCCCTCATTTGTAGACCTCCTTCCAAGAATGGCTTCTTAATAGTGTCCCAATTTACTAAATGGAGCCTTCTTTCGTTATTTTTCCCTCCCTCCCATAGAAATCTTCTAAGGAGACCGTCCACTTTACTGATAAAGGTTTTAGAAGCTAGAAGAATGGAATTTTGATAAACCGGGAGACTTATGAGAACATATTTCATTAGGATTACCTTCCCAGCATTATTCAACCATGAGGCTCCTGAAGCTTGTATTCTGAGTTTTAGCTTGTTTAGTAGGGGCATCCAGTGAGCTACCTTAGGATTTGATTTGAAGATTTGGATCCCAAGATACTTAAATGACTCCTAGGTCAAGGTTCTTTCCATTTCTAAAAGCCTTTCTATGTCTGTCAAGTCCTTGGTTGAGCAGTTCCAGCCATAGATCGTGCTTTTTAGATAGTTAATCTTCCTGCCTGAAACCTCCCTATAAATGTCCAGCTCTTTCTTGAAGGTTCTAGGAGAATTTATGCTAGCTCCTCCTAGTAATAAAGTATCATCAGCAAAATGGGCATGATTTATGTCTTTAACATTTTGAGCCATTCTCAGGCCTGGAAAAGTTTGGATTAGTTGACAGTAGTCTAGCTGGAAGCTGCGCACCGAAGCTTGAATGGAATAAAGAAGCGGGGACAAAGGGAAAACTTGTCTTAGCCCCCTCGAGGCCTGGAATAATTCTATTGAACGACCATTAACTAGAGGCGCTATCCAAGGGGAGGCAATGCAGGCATTCACCCAAGTTATGAGAGCTTTTGAGAAGCCAAATTTCCCCATCACAGAGAACAGGAAATCATGTCTCACCTTGTCAAAGGCATTTGTCGATTCTAGCTTAATCACCATGCCTTTCTCTTTTTGGTGACAGCTTGGATGAATTGCTTCTTGCACTAGCACTATATTGTCAAGCATCTTTCTCCCTTTTATGAATCCTCCTTGGTTTTAAGGGATGATGACCGGTAGAATTTTCTTAAGACGGTTGGCTATTATTTTTATAATCAGCTTATAACTTGTATTACACAAAGAGATGGGCCTGAACCTGCTGAAATCGGTGGCGCCTTTGTCTTTCAAAATCAATGCAAGGAAAGCCGAGTTGGTGTTGCCTCCAATCTTGGTACAGGTCTGAGATTTACGGATCATTCTCAGAAGGTCTTTTTTAATTGTAGGCCAGCAAGTCAGATAGAACCTTGCTGTGAACCCATCAGGTCCCAGGGCTTTATCTAGATCCATGCAATCCAGAGCATTTTTAATCTCATTCATACTGATCAGAGCAGTCAGCATGATATTGTCAAAATCTTGAACACAGTGAGAAATAAGATCAATCGGATAGGCTTGAGAATCGATAAGAGGGTCTTCCAGGGCAGAATAAAGATCTTTGAAAAAGGAGTGGGTTTCTCGCTTTATGCCATCAGATTCTTTAACCACAGTGTTTTGATAGTGAATTTCATTTACTGTTTTGAAGTGCTTGCGTGCTTCAACTTGCTTATGGAAGTAGCTTGTATTTTTGTCTCCGACCTGTAACCAAAGATTTCTGGACTTCTATCTCTAGAACTCTTCTTCATCCCTACTTGCTCTATGGAGATCTTTTTGCAGCTCTACTTCTTTTTGAAGAAGGATTTGCATTACATCGGAATTCTCCATTGTTAATTGGTGGCCTGCTAAACTGTCATGCATCTCCTTTCTTTTGGCAATGGGAGTTTTCAACCTTTTAGCCCACTCCTTGAGCTCCCTTTTAAGTCTCCTCATTTTTTCTTCCCACACAAAGAAAGGGGATCCTTGAACTTTCCGGTTCCAAGCCTCGAAGACCACCTCTTGGAATCCTTCTTGATGAATCCATAGAGAATGGAATCTAAAGGCAATGGGACCAAGATTTCCATCCAAGGAGAGCTGTAAGAAAATGGGTTTATGGTCAGAGGTGTAGTTTGGCAGAATTTTAGAGGTGGCCATTAGACCACAAGTCAAGAAGGAGGATTGGACAAGAACTCTGTCCAGACGAGCAGCAATGTGGCTTGGGCCTAACCTTTTGTTTAATCAGGTAAATTTCCCAGATGTGGGCTTGATATCCTCCAATTCCCAATCTAGAATGAGGTCTTCAACCCATTCTCTCGCTGTGTCCCTTACCAGCGAGCCCCCTTTTTTCTCTTCTGCAGCTAGCGTAACATTCAGATCACCTGTAATAATAGTATTTTCTTGATTTTGCAAGAAAAGATAGGACTGGAGTGAGTCCCAACAAATTTTTTTTCTCAGAGGGTAAAACTGGAGCATAAATATTGAACATATTTACTTGGTGGCCAGATTCTTTATGGAGGAGCTTAGTGAGTAGCCAATGGGGGCAACATTCTTCTTGAATTAGATCATATTTCGAGCTGTCCCAAAAGGAGGCAATCCCTCCAGAGGCACCTTTGGCGCTAACTGCTCTCCCTTGACCTTTATGCCAGAATACTTTGCTTGATTGGAGGAGTAGAAGGTCCTCCAGTTTTGTCTCCTGGATGAGAAGGATTTCAGGCGAGTACATCCTCACAATGTCTTTCAGAGCTTGTTCTTTCAACTTGTTTCCTAACCCTCTGAAATTCCAGGAGACGTATTTCATTATTTACTAGCTTGGGAGGTTGTGGCTCCTTTTGGAGCCTTACCATGGTTGTGCCTAGATATGGTATTCATCATTCCTTTGAGAGTTTTCTAAGAGCCTTGGAGAACATCCAGATCAGTTTTCCCCTCTCTCTGTTTCTTCTTGGACTTTTGACCCCTGGCTGACTTGATAGGAGTGACTTGCGAGCTGTCTGTTTCTGAGACTCCATCTTCTGAATCTCCCTCAGAATCAGAGCCTAGATTTATGTGCTCCTCATTTTCTTCTTTTTCCCCTTATTTATCCTCTGATGGAGGAAGAGATGACTTTGCTTCAGCTTCTTTCACTTTCTTCAATGGGTCTTATGGTTCCTCTTGGACCCCAATGGCATCTGTCTTCTCCCCAGAGGAAGAACTCTCTTTAGGAACTTCTTTGGCTCTTGGTTTGGGCTGGGCTTCACCAATGGCCCTGAGTTTTTCTTCTCAGTTAGTTTTGGGACTGCTTTACCCTTTTTGATTTCTTTCCATCCTTCTTCGTCAACTTTGTCCCCGATTGGAGCTTTTGGGAAATTTCTTTGGAAGTGTCCATGTTTGTGACAAGTTCTGCATTTGAACGACAATTGCTCGTAATCCAGTTTTTGATAGTGATGCCATTCTCCGACCGTAAGTTTTACTGCTTCGGGTAGTCCAGCTTCCAGATCGACTTCCACACAGATTCTTGCGCAGGTATATTGGCCCTTGTTATCTGCTTTGTCAATGAAACGGCCGAGACCATTTCCAATCTTTTGCAAGGTGTGATAGCTCCAACAATGGATCAAAAGATGGGAAGCCGGACCCAAATTGGGACCCCTTTAGGGGAATCGATTGAGGTATCGAAGTCAGGGGTCCACTTATGAAGATACAAACCTTGATTTCCCATAAAATATGGATTGTTTCTGAAAACCAAATATCGATCTTCTTTGGAGGTGACCTCGAACATGAAATACTCTCTTTCAACAACATAGCAGATCACATTGTTTTCCAGCTAGGGCCTCCAGTTGCGTTGGATCTAGTCATCTGTTGTTTTTGTTGATGGCCAACGTCCCATAAATTGTCCTACCAACCCTCTGTCAACCAGGGCTAGGGTGATTTTTATTGGTTGGTCTTTTGGCAGGGAAATCTCAGTTATTTCCTCCGATTTTTTGATGAATTTCAGGACTTCTGGAGTCAAACGTTCCTTCCCTTTCTGTGAAAGAAATCTTCTGAAAGCTTCTTCTAAAGAGATAGGCGGGGTGGGAGAAGGCTCCCCACCCCCTGGCGCACTCATGGAGACGACAACGCTCCTCTACGATCACAAAACGCTAACGTTGTTCCAGCAGCAGCACTGGCCGAAGCAGGGGGGCAAAGCCCGATTGCAGGGATGTCAGGAGGGGAGGAAGAGCCCAGCAGCAGGGGCTGCCAGGCAGGAGGCCTGCGAAGGGCCGTAGGGGCTGAGGAAGCAGGGGCGCGGGAGCTCCAGATCAGAACGTGTGTGGATCCAATAGATTATGTCTTAATGAAGAAGGAAATGTTATAACAAGGGGCTCCTATCAATTCAATTCAATTTTCCAGCACTTTGAAGCATGTTATCTAATATTCTTAAGTATATTATTAATGAAAAAAAAAACTCATATTGAATAATATTTCTTCATTCACCTGATTCATCCTTTTGCAATTTTTCGATCAGAGTTCTATGCTCTTATGCACTTAGATTAGAAATAATCTTATTGACCTTGTTCATTGTGGCTCTGCATGACACACACCAACTAATACATATTAGTTAAACTTACATATAGTTCAAACATATTAATTTTGTAAAGAATTTACAAAGAGCTTGTCTTCTCTTCTTTTTTTATGTGTTATTATTGTGTCAATTAATATTTTTGTTATTTGACACTTTATGAGACATTTTTTTATCAATATACAACCTGTAGTATTCAATACAAAAGCGATTAAATATATTTTACAAATGAATCAAATAATTTTCAGCCAAAAAGAGCCCTGATAATTGGTGTGTTTATCCAAATAAACACACCTGTGTGTTTATCCCATTAAACACACCAACCATTTAATTATTTAGCACCTTCATCGAAAATTATTTTTTAAAAATAATTTTAAATTATAATGGTGCAATTTGTAAGGCTAAATGCGCCACAATGATTTAATGGTGTTATTTGGAAGAGGTGCATCGATGTGTTATATTACACCATGAGCAACGATGAACTGACTGGACAAAATCGACAATGTTATAATATATCGGTGTGTTGTATTACACATGATGCACCAGTGCATTATATTACAGAGTGAGCACCACATAACATATATCATTTAAAAAAAAAACAGAGAGGGCCGACAGGGTTTGGATCTAATTCAATATGTGATTCCCCTACTTTACATCTCAAACGCCTTATGTATAGTAAGTACACAAACCCATTAAATGTAAAATGCCTAAAATGAAATATCATAATTGTGAAGTGGTAGAGGAAGTTAAACCCTAAAGTGAAATTTGTAAGAAGAAGCAAGGGTTTAAGGTAAATATTGAATTTGTTAGTTAGTTAGTTAGTTATTTTTTTATTTAATTAAATTTAAATAGGAACAAAGATTATATTAATTTTTTACCAGTAAAATATATAATAATTTATTATTATTATTATTATTTGAATTATGAATAAATCTAACAGAAATTGTAAAAGGATCAGAGAATCGAAGTGAAGGATGCTCAAAGGTGATCATCGCGGAACTAGGTTTTAGCGCAGGGTAAACCTTAGTTGACGGTCTTGGTGGGACAAGTTTTTCCTTTCCATTTCTGTGTTTTTTCACGAGTGCATAGGGGTGGGTCTTCAACCATCTCATAATACAATGTTCTAGTTTGTGGGTTGTTTTGGAGGACAGGGTTTTGGGGACCAAGAATACAACCTACCTTGCGACGGAGTATATCAGCACACCTGAGAAATTTTCGGATCCTTCACGGCTTGTTTCAACCTTAGCTATTTGTAGTTATTTGAATGGTTTAGTTTACTTTGTTTACCCCTAGATGGTTTTTGGTCCCCCACCGACATTCCCTCAGGCAGTTGTTAGCTCGTTTTCTCGATAGTTATGGAGGCAAAAGACGTTTTCTCCATGGTTTCTACGGAACAGCTGTCGATATGGCCACAGACCGGGTCAATAGTGGACGAATTTTTAACATTTGAGCATGAACTGGATTCAAAAGTGGACGCCCTACCCTCACTCTCTCAGCAGCACATTCCCTCTATCTCGATAGCACCAGAAGCTATGCCATTCCTAAATACGCGGGCCCTCAACCGCTTAGGGAACCCTTTTCGGAGGCTTTTTGCGGTAGTGCACCTGACTCTCAGGCTCTTGGGTCAGGTTTAGGATTGTATCCTATGGGGATTGAGTCGAATAAACCCTCGATAGGGTTTCCTCATGCAAAAGATAGCGGGGCACCAGTATTTTCAGCTCCTCAACGCTCGGGAAACCCTCCACAAGGAAATTTCACAAAAATACGAATTATCAAAGGGTTCTTCAACAATCTACAGGCAAAATATCCATTGACAGGGAAATACGAGGCTGCACCAGTGGATGTTCCAGTGGATAGGGTGACGGCAGACGTGAACATCAAACAAACAGGGACTTCTAAAAGGAAGAAGTTCCTCCCCCTGAGCAGCAACGAAATCTTTTTAAAACTAGCAGAAGGCACTCCTTTTAGCGAGGCTATGGACTTGGAAAAAAAATTTCTGGTTGGTCATGTTAGGGGAAGACACTATAACATTGAGAGGCTTAAGAAGTGGATGATGGAGGTTTGGGGACATCATCTATTGGAACCCCCTCGTGTACAAACCTTTGTGCGAGGTTGGTTCGCACTATGCTTCAAAAGTATTGCCCAAACCAATTGGGTATGCACTACAATTTGGCACATTGATCAAGCACCAGTCCTCCTTTGAAGATGGACTCCAATGTTCGATCCAGAGACAGAAAAGGCGGGGACAGGACTGGTTTGGGTACGTCTCCCGGGTCTTCCAGTTCACTTCTGGACTTAGCAACTATTCAAACAGATTGGGGACGCCATGGGTTTGTATCTTACTCATGATGAATCTTATATCACGACAGGAAGAATGGCTTATGCCAGAATCTTGGTACACATGGACCTATCTAGAGGGCTCTCGGAATATATCAACATACAATGGAGGGATGCGACGCGAAGGCAAATGCTAGACTATGAAGGGGTACCTTTTAGATGTAGACGTTGCCACAAGGTGGGGCACTTATTTAAATATTTTCCACTGAACAAATGGAATAGCAAGAAATCAGTGAGGCATTTTCCCCAGGTTTCACCATAACAGGATGCTCTGTCTCATGGAGACCTTGCTAGAGAGGAATTGCCCCGTGCCTTTAAGGAATTGCATAGGATCTCTACTCCACACTCTAGGGGAACATGTACATTTTCAAGCCCTAGTTTGCATTCAATGGAGCTGGTCTAGAACACTCCAAGGAAGCGTGGTCGTCCGCCTCATCGTCCCCCTCCACTCGTTCTTGGCATTGCAACGATGGCCTCGGGAGATTCCTATTCTACGGGTATGCATTCCTATCACTTACCCACCACACAATGCTTTTCTGATATTCATAATTCAATATCTGAACAGTTATTGGGTTCGGGTACTGATATCCCTTTGGAGCCCCCTGTACCTAGTATTTGTGATATTACCCCCCCCCCTCACCCTCATTTGCCCCCACTCCCCCTGCACTGCTTTGTACCCCCCCTTCATAGTCATCGGCTACATTGTCGAAGGCCTTGGCCCCTCGATACATTACTCGATCTCGTGCGAGGCAATCGAATAAGGACCAGGTTGGACTGGATATTCTCCACCCCCCCTCCCTTCAAAAAACTCCCGGGGTTGTCCTTCTAATATCAAAATCGCACAAGCTCAAGCTGATGTTGATATAGCTTTGGGCAAGCAATCTACTATCACTGGGGTTCTTAGAGCAAGAACAACCCTATCTAAACCCCCTCCATGAAGATTCTATCCTTCAATTGCAGAGGGCTTACTAGGCCTGACAAAAAACTAGCACTCCGTCAGTTACTCTCTACCAACTCTTTGGATATCATTTTCCTTCATGAGACCTTGGGACAAACAAGTGATATAGCTCGAACCCTTGAACTCTATCTGTCGGGCTAGAGATTCTCAGGATTGGATGCTCAAGGCCGCTCTGGAGGTATTGCTTTGGGCTTAAATACTCGAACTATTAAAGAAATCAACTGCTGGGGAGGACAAGGTTCTATTAGGGTTGATGTACACTCTGCTGAGTTGAGGACCCCCTTCAGAGTGGTATATATTTATTGTCCTTGCCTGATCACCTTGTTTTCTTGAACCACCTTCTTGATTTGGAACAATTTTTAGATGGTAACCTGATTGTTGGAGGGGATCTAAATTTTTCTATAGGTTGCGCCGAATCTTGGGGCCAGCGAGCACAAAGGGACTCTCTCTCAAATTACTTCTTGTCCATTTTGGAACTCCACCACTTGATAGATATCCCTGTTGCAAAATTACAGGCCACGGGAGGAATAATAGGGTGGGGGAAATGGCCTTGCTAAGAGATTGGACCATTTTCTGGTCAAGGAATAGGTTATGGAGTTGGGACTCAATATTAGATAATGGGTTGGGACAGGAGGGCTCTCTGATCACTTGCCAATTTATATGGTAATAGGACGAGGCAGAGATAGGCCGAAGGGTCCTTACAAGTTCAGTTCTACCTGGCTCAAGGATGCGACATATATTAGTATGGTTACTAACTTTTGGAAAACAAACCCACCATGTGTTGGAGGTACAACTACGGCCGGATTTATCAGAAACTTAACAGAGCTAAAGAAGATGTCTAAAAACTGGGCCCATCAAAAAAGACTTCAGGATGATCAATCACTGAGAGTGATTGAGAAGGAACTGGAGGTATTTGAAAAAGAGCGGGGAGGGCTATTCAAATCTGAGGAGCACAAGAATAACATCACATCCCTCTACTCTGCCCGTGGCAAGATCCTCAAGGAAAAGGAAGACAAATGGAGATTAAGGAGCAGGGCCATCTGGATTCAGGAAGGGGATGCAAATACTGAATTCTTTCATAAATTTGCAAATGGGAAGAAAGCAATCAATAATATTTGGCAAATGCAAGATGAACAGGGAAGGACATCACACACTTTCCCTCCGCTCACCTCTCTAGCAGGTTCACACTTTAAACGGGCCTATAGTGACCCCAGAGAGATCAACCTAGCAAAAATTATCTAGGTCGCTTAGCTCTTCCTAAGATATGTGGAACAAGATGAGGAGGAGGAATTGATACAGGAGGTCACTTTGGGGGAGTTGGAGGACACATTAAAATGGTTCAGCAAGGATAAAAGCCCTGGACCTGATGGATGATCCATCAAATTTTACTTGGCATTTTTTGAGTTGATTGGGCAAGATCTTCTCAGAGTTGTAGAGGAGTCTAGGGTTTCGGGACGATAGGAATCAGCCATTACGTCCACATTCATTGCTCTGATCCCAAAGGCTGACAATATTTCCACCTTTGATGAATTCCGCCCCATCTCGCTTTGCAATTGTTTGTATAAGATTATAGCCAAAACTATAGCAAACAGATTGAAGCCTATCTTATCTAAGCACATCCTGCCTGAAAAATTTGTGTTCCTGAAGGATAGACAAATTCATGAGGCAATCGATACAGTTCAGGAAGTTTTACACACTCTACACAACAAGAAAGACAAAGGTATGATAATGAAGGTGGACTTATCTAAAGCATTTGACCAGGTGAATTGGTTATATCTGAGAATGCTTCTTACCCACCTTGGTTTCCCTTTAATTTTCATTAAATGGATTATGGGATGCATCACTAACATTCCTTTTAGCGTATTGGTCAGTGGGATTGCATCTCCCTTTTTTTCCTCAGCTCGTGATTTGCGACAGGGGTGTCCTCTCTCCCCTCTACTTCTCCTCTTGATAATGGAAGGCCTTGGTCGGATAATAACAGAAGAGCATAGAAGAGGTAGAATCTCTGGTATAAAGATTACAGATGACTTCACGCTCACACACCTTCTTTTCGTGGATGACGTGTTGTTATTTCTAAATGGAAGTGTGGGGGACATAACATCGATCAGAGATATGTTTTCCTTATTTTAAAAGGCCACTGGGATGATCATCAATGAAGGAAAATCTACTTTGACGATTACGACCTGCTCTTAGCATGAAATTCATTATGCCCTCCACAGATTTAACTTTACATTGATTTCTCTAGAGGAGGGGCTGAAATATTTGGGATACAAGTTAAAGCCGATAGGATATAAGATTGCAGACTAGACTTGGCTCATTGTAAAACTGGAAAAACGGCTAAGTACATGGTACTTAAGATTCTTATCTTGTGTTGGCCGTTTGACACTCATCAAGAGTGTTCTGGAAGCGACCCTGATCTATTGGATGTCTCTAGCATGGATTCCTCGGGGCATTCTAGCGAGGATACAAAATCTTTGCTGCAGATTCTTATGGAGGGGTAATCAGCCGGGAAGAATATTTGCCTGGGAAAAATGGGATGCCCTCACTCTTCCAAAGAAATGGGGTGGTTGGGGACTTAAAAATCTTGATGAATTTTCCTCAGCCCTGGCTACTAAACTTGGTTGGCATTTGGTAGTTTCAGACAGTCTGTGGACAAGAGTGGCCTACTCTAAATATATCGCCCCTACTAATATTCTAGAATGGATTAGAAGACTGGCTAGGCACTATACAGGTATTTCGATAATTTGGAAGGTTGTCTTGAAAGCTATGGATCCCATCTGCGAGGGTATCACCTAGAGAATACATTCAGGGAACAGGGTTCACATTGGTCTTGACATGTGGATCGGTTGCGAGAATATGCACAGATTACCTCTAGATCTCTTATTGCACCTAAGAGAGCAACAAATCACCCTCCTTGCACACATTGCTGATGAGAACAACACCACATTTCTTCAACAGGCTTGGAAAACCGATCTCCAACTCAACATTCCTCCACCTTGGCAACAACATTGGAGGAGCTATATACAAGCCCTCATTGAGGCTCATATCCATTTGACGAGGGGAGATGAGGAAATCATCTGGGCACTGGCGAAATCAGGTAGATACACTCCAAAGGAGGGATACATTGTGTTGGCAGATCCTCAAAATCCCCCCATACTACACAATTGGTGGAAACACCTCTAGAAACTCAAGGCGCCTCCAAGATCGAGACTTTTAATGTGGTTCATTCTAAGGAGTAAAATCCCAATGGGGGATAACTTGATGAAGCGATCATTCTTTGGCCCTCGCTGGTGTCGTTTTTGCCATAAGGATGGTGAATCTGCTTCCCACATTTTTTTGAACTGCTTGTAATTTGCCACTTATGGAACCTTGTATCATCTGCTATCCCATCTAATTGTTGTTGGCTACAGGGCACTCTAGACGTGACCTGGGACAAGTGGTATTCCTCTGTCACACCCCACAAACTGAGAAATCTCCCATTGTTGTTCTATTGGGCTGTCTGGATAGCCTGTAATCAGCTTATCTTACAAAATTCCCCTCCTATATGGACTATCATTGCAGCCTTGATCAAAGCCAATTATGACCTCATCCTTGATGACCCAC
>APFE031105262.1:6312-20189 GCA_000404065.3 Pinus taeda
TGGCTGTTTCTTCTAAATGCATATGTTTAAGCTCTTGTATCTTTGCATTGTAAAAAACAATTGGTTTAAGGATTTGTATAGCTATTGCAGCTGTTACAGCCTGTTGATTTTCTTCTATTAGATGTTGGGAATCGTTTATGGCATCCATGTCAACGTTTGTATTCGAAAATTCGCCCTCAAGAGTGAGGAAATTGTTAATCTGGGCATCATTTTGAAACAATTGTCAATATTTAACATTGTTAGGGACTGAGGTTCTATGTTTTATCTCAGAAGTGAAATGGTGATTTCATTCAAAGGGAAGCTTGCATCTACTAGCAAAAGTTGCTAGGTTGTGAGCATGAATATTATGGTCTCTTGAAATTTTGGCAAGCTTGGATTCATTGAAAGACTTGAGTATTTCTGTGGCAGCAGTCCTATAAGCTCTCATTCTATTGTCATTGGTAACAAAGTTACCTTTCATTTGTTGTATAATTAAATCGGAGTCACCAAGAGTGGACACTTTTGCAGCTCCTAGGGCTTTGAGCAATTTAAGGCCTAAGAGGAGAGCCTCATACTCTGCCATGTTATTGGTACATCTGAAATTTAATCTATAGGCATGGCCTTGTGCATGATTATCATGTGTATTATGAATCCATACCCCTGCCCCTACTCATACCTTATTGACAGAACCATCAAACTCTAAATGCCATGTGATTTCTTATTTGTGGTTTGTATTAAGAGTTTCAGTTATTTGAGGATTAGGGAGGTCTAAAATCTCTGTTTGAGGGAGTTCTTCTTGTTTGCTGGTTGCCTTGACTGTTGTGACAGTTTCATGGGTATTGGCAATAGATTCCTCATTGATGCATGTTTCTTTCTCTAAGGCTAATGCCTTCTCATCAGTTGGAGGATTGGTGTCATCATTAAATAAAATAAAAGAATCCATATCAGAATGGATTGAGTAAATTGGAAAATTTTGGGGCTTTTCCTCACTACTTACCACATACTTCATCAGCGTTTCCCTGTACAGTCTTTTTGGTTGCCCAAAGAGAAATATAGTGACATAAGAGAGGTAAAGTTGAAGGGATCCTTGAAGTTTTTCTCCCCATGATCTTGATAGGAGCATGCCATACTTTGTGGGAATGTCAGCGACTACTACATCCATCAGGATTGTCTTGTTGGGAAACTGGACTAAAGACACACAAAGTTCTTTGATTAAGCCTAAACACTTGAATTGACTTGAGTCAAAGGAGTATAGATCTTTGTAGGGTCTTGTGACATCAAGGTTTAACTTTTCCATTACAGCTTTGGGCATAAGATTATGTGAGGCACCTGAGTCAAACATAGCATTATGCAAGATCTTGTCATGTATGTTCATGTTGACATAAAAGGGTGGAACAGATCCATATGTTGATTTTCCATTAACTTATGGACCAAACAACAACTCAGAGGTATTATCTAAAACATTTACATCATCCCTGACGTCTGGCAGTTGAAGTGACCTTTGAATTTTTTGCCTATAGACATCATGCTTGGCAAGTTCAGAGAGGGGGATGGATATTTTAAGTTTGCCAATCTCTGCTTCTAAGTTAAATGGTTTCTCCAATGGAATCCTTGCATTAGCAGTAGCAAGTTTTTCCTTGTCAATAGTGTTTTCTGTGTTTTCTTTTTGAATGTCATCATTATGATGAATGACAGCTTGTGGTATGTCTTCTTTGGGAAGATTTTTAGGCATGTTGCTCCCCTCTTATTTTCAGGAAGAAGGAGGCAAAGGCTGGTCAATGGAAGGTTGCACGTCTGTCATGTTCTCTACAGTTACTTGATGCAGGTTTGGGACAATCGTATCAACTGGTTCTGTTATGATCACCTTGCCTTTAATGTTATTGGGTTGTTTGCTCTCTTTCATTATACTAGGTGCAGGGACATCAATGGTCCTTGTTCTCAACTTATATTATTTGTGCACCTCATATACAGCAGTATCATAACCTTGTTTAAAATCAAAAGACTCACCAAACTTAGTCTGAAATTAATTCACATCTTGGTAGTCTTGGTCTTCTTGAGTCAGAAAAATTTGTTGCTCATTTTTTGAATCTATCAGGTTCATGTGAGTCTCCTCTGTTGGCTCACTGTATGTGGACACTTCCGAATAGTTTTCTTGGAAAGGAGGCCTGATATCATGGACAGGACTAGCCCTTCCAGCGTTTGGGCTTTGAGTTTTTCTGAAATTTGGGTTCCTTATGGCATTGGGCTATTGTCCTTCCCATGATGTTTACCTCTTAACATTTTCTACTCTGTCTCCCAACCTATGGATGCCATTGATAATAGCATCTAGCTTCTGTTCGAAGGCTGAGGGTTCTTCCTTGAAGGTGGTTCCTCTCTAAGTTCTGGCTCTGTTTCTTTTGGCGATTAGATTTGCCTCCACACTAATAGCAACGTTTTGCATTTCTGCTAGGCTTTGAGTGGCTCTTTCCCTTAACTGATAGGCCATTTCAGCATCAAAACCATTAGGGAATTTGTACAAAGTGATATCAGGTGGAGGTATCAAGTTTTGGGGTATTGCATTATAAACATTGTTAAATCTTGCAAAACAGTCCAAGACAGTCTCCTGAGGGCCTCTTTTGATGTTGTCATATTCACATAGTATGTGCAGGGGGCCTTTATTTTTCTCCCATCTCTTGATAAACAACTGGTATAAGGCTTCTGGGTCACCTATGGAATTTGCTGGGAGTGCTCTAAACCAAGTCCTAATGTCACCAGCTAGACTTTGAACAAAAATTTTCATTCTCACGCTATCATCGTCGATCTCATAACTCTCAAAGTAGTCTTGCATTTTCTTTGTATGCTAAAGGGCTGTGTAGGGACTTGTGCCATCAAAATATGTTTTTTTTGTCTGGTAATCTTGAGGCATAGCCCCGGGATTAGCAAGCAGGTGTAAAGGTGCATATCTGTTAGCCATATTGACAAGGATACGTGGAAAAACTAGGGCAATTGGGACAACACGAACAACCAGGGTAATAGGAGTAGTAGTGGTAGTATGAGTAAAGGATGGAGGTGTTGAAGAGGTGCATGGAGAAGTAGATGATGAATAAGGGGAAGTTGGGGTTGAACAAAATAGAACTTTGACAGGGGTCGGAACACAGCTTGGCTGAACTGTTTCCAGACTAGAAGAAATAAAGCCTTCTTGGTGCTCTCGTTTCCTAAGGGTCTTAGAGATTAGATTTGGATTTTCAAAAATAGCTCGGCGATTTGGGTGTGGATTTGACCTTGTATAGCGTGGATTTCTCTTGGGAGCCAGCTTCTAGCTTGTTTTTTAAGAATTTTTCTAAAAACACAGGTCCACTGAAACCTTTAAAGGTCGGTTTCTTCCTTTGCGGAGCTTCGAATTGGTTTTGTGAGATTATCTGAGGAATTCCCCAATGGAGTCACCATTATGTGTACACTCAGGTTTTCCTTAAACTCCTGAAGGGATACGGCCGAGGTAACCACAAACCAATCTTTGGATTATAGGTTCTAGCCCACCTGTAATCAGAGTGGGCTCTCTCTTAATGATTTAGCTTTGTTGATGATGATTTTAGGCTAGTTATTGGGTTCAAAGGGTTTTGTTTAAGTTTGGATGGAGTTTGAATGGAAGGAAGCTGCATTCAAGTAGAGAGGCAAGGGATAGTGTGATAAATTTCAAACCATTGGGCATGGAGTCATGGATTAAGGCTTGTTGTTGCGTTTTCTTGCTCATAAGACGATTATAGAGCAGGATAGCTACACATGAGACAATACCAATTGCTGAAAAGATGGGATGAAAGTCAGAGATGAAAGGAAATTAAGAATCTTTCATCAGCTAACAAAGAAGGGAAGTGAATGAATGGTTATCTAGGAACAGTTAAGAATTCCTAACTAAAATTCATATGTGAAAGAAATAGTGTAAACATGATCATTTAAGTATGAATATTCATAAGTATTCCTGATGAAAACATGTAGAAATCACAGAAATGGAGCGTAGGGTGCTCCCAAGCAAATCCTAAACTATTCTTCCTTTTTGTAATTTTAGATGGTGGAACATAGATGATAAAACAAACATAAAAACTAAACAGAGTTAAGGAACACTTATTAAACCATGTAGAAGCACATGAATTCCATAGTCACTCTTCAGCCAATTAAACACAGTACACAGTTCATTTTCCGAGCTCTTAAGCAATATTTAATTATAGAAATTATCACATATACAGTGCGAGTCTCTCCTTGAGCAGAACATTAAACCAACAAAGACCAACCCTCATTACATTTTTCAGGGTGGTATATATAGGTAAAATATCTAAAAGTATTTATTACAACTGACCTAAACAAGTCTGTGGGAAAGCTTTTAAACCTAAACTTGTGCTGGAATTAAATGCAAGAAAATATCCTTTGGGCTACGCCAGAGGTAGCTGGATCAAAATGAGTTAATATGGTGTCTTTGGTGACCTCGTGCAGTGGTTCTGCAATAACTGTGCCTTGGGTTTTGATCCATTGATTTCATGTGAGTTTTAATGTGTAGTCATTGTGATGATGAGTTTTGAATGGTTCCTTAACTGCTTCTTGACTTTCAAGGTTTTGTTTTAATGTTTCATTCACCTCAAGCCCTAAGAAAATCTTCACTTATACACTTTGCCGCAACACTGATACGCTTCTCCGCAACACTGATACTCTTTGACATGGTTTTTGGCTTCACATCTGCTCCGATAGTCTTAAATGTCTAAATCGGGTCTCTCTCTGTCTTCTGATACGTTAAAATTTCCAAAATCGGGCCTTTTCTACCCTTTTCAACGCAATTATGGCTTAGGAATCAAAATATTCCCTAAATATTCCCCAATATGGCCCATTTGTCGTAGCGATGCCTCAGAATTTCGAAAACTACCTCAGAATTTCGATCCGGGGCTCCAAAGCTTAGATTTTGCACTTGCGCGTTTTTTTCAGCTATTGATGTCAGCATGACATCAGCCGTACAGTGGATTACGTTAGTAGTGGACCCCCTGTACAGATGTGATGTCAGCATGATGATGTGGCAGTACGGCAGGGTGACGTGGCAAGGACATGGTGGCAGGGTGAAGGCAGGTGAGGGGTGAGGTGGAGGCGATATGGTAGAGTGACACGGTGCCCACGTTACGCAAGGGGAGGGTGGTTTTTGGTTTTCATCGGACCACCTTTGGTACGGAGGTGGTATTTGTTAGGGGCGGCCCGATGCAATGGGATGCCGCCAGCTGTCCCGGTGTACGACGGTGAAACCGTCGGCCATCGGGTGCTAACTACCCATCACAAAAGGGCGCCTGATATGCACGAGGGCCATCGGATCTGGGAGGGCTGATCCAACGGTGGATAGGAGGGGAAGATGCACAGGCTTTAATAAAAGTGCGTGTGCGATAAACTTTAATATTTGCGGCCGCGGGTGGGTTTGGACTTTAGGTTAACGATTAATATGTTTCGGTGCTTTGGTTATTTATTAATCAAACATTAATAAATGCCAAAAATGCAATGCGCAGGGGTTGGTTAATGCATTTGGAAGGGGTTTTTTGTGTTTTGGAAGGAGTCCAAACACCTCGGAGGGGAAATTTATGTAGAGACAAGGGTTCTTACTAAGATCCAGGTGAACTTAGTAATTCCCAAGGGGATATTTATGGTTATGTTTGAACCAGAGGGAGGGGATATTTACATAGGGGAATTATTACCATAGTTTTAGTAGGGGGAAGGGAAATAGATAGGGACTTACATAATAATGTCAAGAGTTAATATGACAATGACAAGAAAGCGCTAAGTCTCAGATAACTTAGGCTTTAAAGGGGAGATAGACCTTTGTAGAGAAAGTATGGACCCTCCCTGAGTAAAGTAGATCTTTACCAAGGCAAATGATATGGAACATGATGAAACTAAGAGATATCAAGCAGATCTTGACCTCTTTAGGGGAAGTTAGTAAATTATTTAGTGAAGATGAAGAAGGGGAAGTTAGTCATGCCTCGCTTGAACTCCTCCATGCGGTTTCTTGCCTTGCAATACTGATTTGAATAGATACAACACTTGAAAACATAAAAACTGATCACAATCATTGATTCTACAACCACCAAAACTACCTACCCAACCTACTTACCTAGCATGTTTTCTTCTTTTGGTTTGGGTGCACTTAGACTTGCAGACCCAGCTTTTCAACTTTTTCTTTTACATTGTCCTCCTATCTATATCTGCAGTTATTTCTTCTAGGGGCTCAGAATAGGCTTTTGAGCACCCTTGTTTCTCTACCTATCTAAGAATATGCCAAGATTAAGCTGTTTGGACAGATTATTCATTCTCTATATTCCAAAATAGGAAATTGAAACCTAGAGAGACCAAGATTAAGTTGTTTGGACCTCCCTTTAGCTGAAAATTTTACAAAAATGGAATAACTCTTCAAAATTGGGATGTAGCAATTGAACTTAGACTAGAAAACTTTCATGGCCTCCTTCTTTGGTGTTTGTTAGCAAATATGGAGCATTGCAGCGTGCAAAGTATGACATATTTGGCCTGTAAAAATGTCAATCATGAAATATGAGTAACCTGCTGCAGCAGGAGGCTAATAGAATCCATTTACACTTTTGTCATTGCCAACTGTCTTTGGTGATTTCTGTTTCACTCTTGCTTGGGCATTGTCTTCACCTCACCTTTAATACCATGTTAATTTTAGGTATGTTCTATGCTTAGAGCAATTTATTTAAATTTCCACAGTTAGCTCCATATCCTTTCGAGATTAGCAATCACATCAACATTAAAGTAAACTGCAAATAGAACATAAACATAAATTGTAGAAGATAAGCCAAGACATGAGGACACAAGATGTGGCACTAGCTAGGGACAAACCACAATGTGTCAAAACCCTTGATCAATTCTTCTTATACGTTCTTCAATAATTCAACAGAGAGAGAGAGAGAGTACGTTTACAACAAAAGTCAATACTTTGACTTATCTAGATAAGAGAATAGATCATCTCTAAGAAGATGACACCTGAGATCAGTTAAAGACATGCTGCTTCAAGTAATTCTCCAAGGTGACTCATTCACCTATAATTGTGCTGCATTTCGTCATCATGCTGCACCTCACCATGCTGCACCATGTTGCACCCATCATCACTATGTTGCATCTCATCGCACTTCATTAATCATGACTGTACCCATCACTATATTTCATTATCTGCCATTGTTGCACCATGTCACCATCCTGACCTATGTGTTGGTTGCACCTTGCTTTCTTGTTATCCCTTTCATGCTTGTTTTCCCTAGCATGCTTGTTGTCCTTAGCATGCTTGTTGTTGCATGCTAGTTTTCCCTTGCATGCTCGCTATAACATTGCATGCTTGGTGTATTTGCTGCTAAGTACCATGCAACTATCCCAATGTTAGTTAGCTGTCCCTTGCATGTTGATCTTCTTCGAATACAGATGCTCCAACTTTTCGGTAGTTCTTAGCAGTTCTGGCAGTTCCAGTTGTTGTTGGTAGATCTGGTACTTCTGGTTGTTACCGACACTTCCAGTAATTCCAACTTTTCCAGCTTTTTTGGATTTTCCGACAGTTCCGGATTTTCGAAAAGTTCCAGCTTTTCTGGAAGTTCTAGCTTTCCCGACAGTTCCATCTTTTCTGGCAATTCTGGCTTTTCTGGTATTTCCATCTTTTTCGGCAGTTTCGACTTTTTCAGCTTTTCTAGCTTTCTGCCCTCTGGATCAGGGGAATTTTATTCCTTAGGATCTCTCCTCCTACTAAAACCCGAAGACAAGTAGAGAGAGGAAGAGATCCCGAGTGTGTTCAAATTACTTGAAGGCCACCTCTATTTATACGAAAACGTTGAGAGCATGTGGGGTTTATTTGGTTGTTGGCCCACCTTGACGAATTGCCTTATAATGCAAATAAATTCATAACTCCATGAATACTTATCAGAATCAGATGATCTTTAGATCAATCCTACACCTCTCAATGAGAAGGATCCAAGAAAAATATCAATTTCCATTAATAAGATTACCCACATCGAGTTTGGCCCTAGTTGCAATTTTTAACAAACCCCTTTCTGTAAATCGATGACATTTGAAGCATTTTTTTAAATAGCAGCTACATGTTTCTCTTTTCGTATAGTTTGTTTTGTGTATTTTTATTTTTGCATGTGTTAGTTGTAAGTGTATTGTGTTAGTCATGTCCTATCTTGTCGTGTTTCTTGGTTATTGTACATAAATAAGACCATTGTGTAAAAGTGCATGGCTTGAAATGACTTTATGGTGTAATAAAAGAGAAGTGTGATGACCACAATGCTTGGGTTTTTTTCGTTCTCCTTCTTTCTTTGGGAAAATTCCATAGGTTGAGCTAAGTCCAGATGGAAAATATGACTCATCCAAAAGGATAACGTTGAGGGAACCTATTAGATCCATGCTTATGATAGTATATAAACTACTTAACTTGGTGTAAATCTACTTGTGTATGAACGCTTCTCCAATCTAGTATATAAGGGATAAGGGAAAATTTAAAGCAAGAAAACCAATATCAAAGGTCTATAATACTTCTCTGAAGGGGAAATATCCTGTACTCTCAATAAGTCAAGATCCCTATTCTTCCCATTGAAAATAATAAGTGTCGATGCATAGTCCTATTAAATACATAAATAAAGGGTGAAAGAGGAGAAAGGCTTCCTGCGTAGGGAGGTGAAGCAAGCAACTTCACTAGGGTATTGTCCAGGCTTGCTGGTAGCAAAGAAACATTTGTACTCCTAAAGTGACTTCATCGGGGTACTATCCAGGCCTGTTGGCAGTGTAGAAGAATGAGAGATGAAAACTCATACTATGAATATCAGGAACTCATCGGGCATATTACCCTTTCCTAGATTGAAACAATTGTGATACTATGTATCTTTTGTGTGTTAAACCAAGTAGAAGAAAGTGAGATGTTATGTATATAACCAAGTCGAAAGTGGGGAATCAAGGAAATCAATACTTCCTAAAAGTTTGACCCTTTAACCAAAATATATTCCTATACAAAGAAGTTGAAGGTCGCCCATTGTGTCACCAAGTGTTGTCACTACTACAACACACTCCAAAGATTTCACTACATTCAAATTTTGGAGCCTACTATCACCGTCATATCCAGTGTCACATTGATCTTCAAGTGTTTAATCATGCTATGCTATGTGTTTCAAGTGTTTTTGCATGTTCTCAAGTGTCATCGCATTGATTAGAACATCTTTAGGTGTATTTCATGGTTGTAACATATTTGTGATTATCAAACGACACATTTTGGTCGCAATCGCACATACTTCACTCGTTGTACTTGGGAAATGCATGAAAAGTGGAATTTTAATGTACACTTATCATTATTCAAGGTTTTATAAGTTCTCTCGATGATTTGGTATGTGTCGCATATGGTTTTATGTCCAAACTCATTATGTTCACACATCACCCTATATCCCAGACTTAGACAAATTTTAGTTGCAAAATGAGCCCACCGAGGTTAGGAGCGCAAAAGCACACTCTCAAGCCTTGAGCAGAAATCCGTCGTTGTTTAGAAGTGTGTCATGCACCCTCAAAGAGATAAAATTACACTCCTTAATCCCTTTCCCCTTCATCTTTCTGAATTACGCCCTTCAAGAAACTAAGTCTTCCTTTGAGCGCACTCCTTTGACTCAAAGAAGTGTGCTCTCCTTGAGTGCATGAGCACACCCTGAAGACCTTAAAACCAACCCTTTATCCTTCCACAATATTCCATGCACCCTCTTGAACCTTGGAGTTCATGAACGCACTCCAAAGGAATTAAACTGCACCCTTCAACCTTCATACTTGTGCCATGTGCCCTCCTAAGCCTCTTGAGCACATGAGCACACCTTGAAGGCTTGAATCCTTTATCCTTTAGCCTTTACGAGTGTGCATTGATCCCTCCTTCTCTGCCTTAAGTGCACAGTTCACCTCGGAAGTATGAAGCCTTTCCCTTTGTCCTTTGGATTTGCACCCTGTGCCCTCCTTCTCTCCCTTAAGCGCACAGTGCACTTGGGCAGTCCGAAGCCTTTACCTTCGTCCTTCATACTTAAATTTTATTTTTATAGCAAGGGTATGAGAATGTTTATTATTTCCATATTTTCCTTTTGTTATTTTTGGTTTGATTGGAATAATTTCGAATTATTAATTAACTTTAAATTATTGAGAGAATGAAAATTCACATTTTAGATTGACTTGAATGTGTATTCACATTTTTATTAATATAATTTTCGATTAATTTTATACATGAATTTATAACTTGTATATTTTTATATTTAACAACTTACTTTCAAATAAATTTGTCTATTAAATGAGGTTTGCTTTTTAGTTCATATTTTTAATTTACTTTGTATCCTCTTGTGAATTATTATTTCTATCAAAAAAGTGTCACTATGTGTTTAAAATTTCTCTTCGCTGTATGATTTTATTACTTCTCTTATCTCTTCATGTGTTTAATGATCTCATAGCTCAATTACTAAAATTCTAAGTTTTTTTTTTTTAATTTTGTGGTCATTTGATTTTAGTTGGCTCTTTCACTTATTAAAGATGTAAACATAATATTTCTATATTAAAAAACTATTTGTGAAACAATTTACTAGTCTAATCTTTAGTTTTAAAAGTTAAATAATAATGCCACGTTATAATAGGTTTTGGATCACTATTTCATCTTCCACAAATCCTTATCTATCCTCCCCACCACTTAAAACCCACAAATTAATAATAATAGTATATTTAAGGTCATGGGCAATCTAGACACCAAATTGGTGTATGAGACTCCCTTGTTTGTGGAAAATGAGACCCACTTCCTCAATTATTTAATTTTGAAAGTATACATAGGCTTAGATACTCTACCTCCCTCTAGGAAACACATGCTCTCAACCTTTAGGCCCACTCAAAACAAAATCATACAAAGTCAACTTAAAGGCATTTGCTACAACTGTGATAAGAAATATTTTCTTTGACATAAATGTAAGAATAAAAACTCTTTAAGGTAATTTCAAGGAAATTTCATATTATTATTGCAGTTATATATTCAATGAATATCAATTCATCTATTTGATAAATTCCCCCATATGCTCTACAATATTTGGAACCTTAGATATCCCTTTATGTCTTGAATTGTATTTCTATTCCCCCAATCCTCATATTGGTCGAGTACAACAATCAACCAAAATTTGTCCTCTAAGTTGATTGTGGGAACATCCATAGCTTCATGTATCATTGTGTGTAGCCCAAGAAAGACACCACTATATCCATGTTGTTCACAACCTTCAAATCATTATTACTATTGGAGGTTATACAAAATGTAGCGGTCATTGTGAAAATGTGAAACTCCTAATGGGTGTTATTCCTTGAAAACCCACATGTTCTCTATTGAAATGTGTGGTTGAGATATTATCTTTGGTGTTAAATGGTTAGGGACTTTAATTCCTTATTACCATGGATTTCCATAATCTATACATGAGGGGATCATCATTAATTTATTTAACTCAACACATGTAGCCTCTCACATATCCTATGCCTATTTCACCATTTGTTTTCCAAAAAAAAACAAATAGAAAATATGGTTCAATAATTTCTAGTCATTTCCATCATTTTCCCAATACTAAGCTTCCTTATTCACTTGCTATCATGTTCCTCAAGGTATAACACACATGTAATATTCATCCTAACTTTTGAGTTCTCAAAAATCTAAAACTCCAAGTGAAGCTCCTCATTCTAGTCATTGATATCCATTTGAATGAGTTCAAGGGTTCTTAATTCTTTAGAGAAGTTAGCCTCTACTAGAGCTATCACCAAATTTTCATGAATGAGGTAGATATTACTAAAATTATTTTTCACATTCACTAAGGACATTACAAAATCTTGGTGATTCCCTTTATCCTTTTCCATGCGCATTCCTTGTTCCAACATCTAATAAACATCACAAGATGAGGATTATGTTTTACAACTACTTTAGTATCTCTATTTATATGAATTGGAATATTTAGACCATATTGTTAGTGATGAATGTGTGAGTGTGAACCTAAAGAAATTGAAGCAATGAAGGAATGGAATTACTCTAAAGCTCTTAAAAGTTTAAGATGTTTTCTTCATCTCACTAGTTATTATAGAAATTTTATAAGGAAATGTGATAATATTGTAAATCCACCCAAACCCTTGATTAAAAAAATGCTTTGAGACAAAATGACATGGAAAACTTGAAGAATGCTATCTATGTTCCTAATACTCTTTCTAATCTACTTCACTAAAACTTGTGTTGGAAGGTGGTGGAGCAGGTAACGTCATTAGAGCAATACTCAACAAAGAGGATCAAAGTGGGATGACCATTGGATTTCACCAACAAACAAATATGTAAGAGGAACTTGGGAAAATCATTTATGTAAAGGAGATGGTGGCTATATTACATGTTATGGATATCTAGTTTCTGTTCCTACTAGGGAAACAATTATACACTAAAACCAATAATAGTGGCTTGAAATACTCCCGAGAGCAAAGGATTTTTTCCCCATGAAATAAAAATGAGTCACCAAAATTTTTGTATATAAATATGAGATAATTTATATGAAAGGAAAGGAGAATATAGTCGTAGATTCTCTCTCATGGATGTATAAAGAGGAAGAGTCTCCCTTTTCACTCTCCTTCATAGTAGCAAATTGGTTTATTAACAACTGCAACAAATAGTTTATATAAATTAATATTATTAGCATTGATCTAACAAGTTTTAATGAAACTACACTTGGAATAATGAAGAGATTCCCTATAAATGGAATTTCTACACTTAAATCATGGGTGTTATGTCAACTACATGCCTCTCACACATAATTTCATTCAAGGCTCCATAAAGCACATGAAAGGGTCAAATATTCATTACTTTGGCAAGAAACTAAGGAAATATACACCTATGTGGTAGAATCTATAGGTGAATAATAAGTTTACCAAAATATTCATAAATTTCACTAGAGGGCCTTATACAACATGTCTCTTAATACTAGAATCCACCCAACTAAAGAAACTAATTGTTCACCAAACCACTCCAACTAAGACATTTATCATTCAACATATTTTTTTTAATAATAATGTATTTACTTATTAAACTATTCTCCACTTTATAATAACACATATCTATTAAATATACCTTTTTAATTTTTTTATTATTTTTAAACAAAATGTGTCATGATAAAAATTCATATCAATTAGATAATATTATAACTTTCAACAAAATTCATATTCAACATAATTGTATCAACAATAATCTATTTACTTATTAAATTACTCTAGACTTTATAGTAATATATCTACTAATGTTATCTTTTTTATTTTTTAATCTTCACTACTTTACTCTTTAGATGTACATAATATTTTATTCCTATCATCTAATGTCGGGAAATTTTTTCCTTTAGAAAACAAAATTCCCATTAATAACTCAAGCCTTAAATCAAATTGAATTTATAACAAGGAGGGTTTCAAGGCAGCAAGTCCCTACCTTGAGCGGGGTTGACAGGGTGAAGTGTGTGAACTTTGAAACATATGTTCTATTGCAATTGTTTACCTTAACATTTGCTCAGTTAAATAAGGATATCTAATGACAACACTTTTGATTCTATTGCAATTATTATAGAAAGTCTTTTCGAGTTGAAAAGTAGCCTCTGAATCATCCCTCGGAATAAGGACATATCATAACACTAATTTATAACAAGTATTTGTGAGTTGTAACGTAGCACTCATTTATAACAAGTCTCTGTGAGTTGTAACATAGCATCTAAATCATCCCTGGCAACAAAGGCATATCAAAACACTCATAAGGAGTAACAACCTAATTACCAGGAAAAGAAAGTGATATGGGAACACCATCACTACACCTTACTTTAGTAGCTTACATTGTCTATGGGCCTTTA
>APFE031105266.1:0-24226 GCA_000404065.3 Pinus taeda
TTTCTTTAACTCAATTAGGTTCCCCCACTCCCACCTATCCCCCACCCCCACCTAGTCTGAAGACCAATCCTTCATAGATCATCTTTTTAACGTTGTTACATTACACCTTGTGTATTGTCATTATAATAGTTATGTATTATGAAACTACTTTGCAAAGCTTGTTAGATCAAAACATCTTGCTATAATGAATTCTTCTCCCTTAACATCTACTGTGTAGTTAATACGAGTGCTTATTTTGATTGAAAAAACTTGTAATTTAATAATGAAAAATGTCCTCCGAAGATCATTCACTTTGCCTGGCTTGTTTTCTACAACAAGAATTTATCATGGGACAACCTCAGGAAAAGATATTGGCAAGGGCCCAGCAGATGCACTATGTGTAAATCAGAGGAAGAAACAAACCTCCACATGTTCATCAAATGCCCAATCATCCAGCAGACCTGGTATGTATTGTCAAACATCTTTGATTTTCAACTGACTGATTTTATCTCTCCTAGTGCAGCTCTTATATGGTGGAGCAAACAGACCGGGAATAGACGTTATCTCATCCTCATCCTGCTATGGGCCGTTTGGAAATGGCGGAATGCACATATTTTCACCGACTCCGTCATGCCTTCATCGTCCATTTTTGACAACATATTCACTGATTGGCACATGATTTATGGATCTACATGAATCACACATCATCTCTGATATACCCTCTATGAAGAGAAGCTTTATTTTTTTGCATTATGATTATCATAGATTCTGATATATGCATTATTAGAACAGGATAAAATTTTTGTTATATGCACAGATATATGCACATATGTATTGGACACTATGGATGTGTCACTCATCTGAAATTATATGATCTCAATATAATATATCTCGCTTTTTTCTTCTGAAAAATATATATATATATACATATATATATATATTTATTGTAAAAAAATTTAAATAGTTTTTCTAAATAATTAGATAATTTTATAAGATATAAAAGAAACCTAATTAGCCCATTAATAAAATTTCACTCATACAAAAACACTACATAAGATTATTCCCTTAAAAAAAATATTAACATCAAAACACATCCCCAAATACAACCCATATATATATAGATATATATATTAAAAAAAGCTGTGATGGAATCAAAGACACTGCCGGAAATTAAAATTTTCCATTAACAAGATCTCATTCACAAATAAGACATGTAAGCGAAGCTATGGATTATACTCGTATCAAATGTTTTAATCAAGTTCGATCTGCTAGAAATAGAGATCCTAACACTGCCGTAAATTAAAATTTTCCATTAACACCGTCTCATTCACAATTAAGACATGTAAGCACAGGTGAGGACACCATCTCATTCACAAATAAGACATGTAATCACAGGTGAGGATTATACTCATATCAAATATTTTAATCAAGTTTGATCTAGTACAAATAGAAATCCTATCCTTAGGACAAAACGATGTTTTATTTGCATAAAGCACTTGTTTCCCGCCTTCTACCCCTTTACATATTTTCTCTTTGGCTTTACTATTATAAAACTTCCCAACCTTAAATTTTAATTATAAAAGTATTTATCTCTTCAAAAGATTAACAACACTATTTCAAAATTCAACTTCCATATCAAAAAGACAGAGCAGAAACACATCAAGGGATTTGTTCAAAAGATTAACAACACTATTTCGAAATTCAACTTCCATATCAAAGAGACAGAGCAGAAACACAAAGGGATTTGTTGGCATCGGTGTGGACATGGGCAAGGGAATTTTGGCAATGATTAAGTCGACTGGAACTCTTAACGACAAACATAGCGAAAGACAACTTCTTGTTAAAGAAGTCTTCGTTTCACATAGAGATGTGTTTTTCGAGTCGGTGGGTTGTCAAAGTGGAAGAGGAAAAAATATGCTTTAGGGATATGGATATTTTCTCCCCGGGAAAAAATATTCTGATATGTATTTATGTTATATTATTTTTATAATAAATAAGATAATAGTAATATCGAATATTTTACTATATTTTAAAATATGGTAAATTTCACATTACAAATTAAAAACATAAATAATAAATTTAATATATTTAAATTTATTATTATTATTATGAATAATTATAAAATAATATATAAGTTAAATGTGTATAAATTATAAAAAAATTATGTGATAACATTTTTAACTTTCAAAATTTATGTCCATTTTATTATAGAGATTTTTAACTTTGTAAATAGATTTTGTTACAATGTGAGCAGATCAATGCTATGTCTTACTAATATCACATAATTAGCAAAGCATAACTATTTTTGAAATAATTTTTAACCTTTCATATGATACTATTACAAAGACTATTTTAAAATATTCAGTGCAGGAAAATTTCATAATATTTATCTAATAATTATTGATAACTAAACTAAATATCTGGAAATCCTATTTCAAAATAAACATGCTTATCAAAATGATTAAAATGTGTTAAAGTTAAAGTTCAATAGTATTTACACCAATCAGGGTGTGTGTCGGAGGTTGGCATGGACGACAGATAGTTATGAAGTGTAAAAGCAAGGTACCACCCACCACCCCCCACACGCTCAAGGCGATGGGTGTGGTGGCCCTTCGCATGAGTACATGCAAGGGTGGTGGGAAAGGTGGCATGCATGGCAGGGATGAGGACAAAGGTGCAACAATTAAGGCAAGACGGGTGAGGGGGAATTGTACTATGGTTTGCGGAATTTGGAGCTGCAGTATCACAGAAGGAAGGCGTCAGCATCATCGACAACATTCGAGGAGCGAGAACGGGTATGTACCCTGGCCCTGCACCCATCTTGCAATGACGACATGGTTTGATTTTTGCTCGAGGGAACGGGAGAAACCTGGGAAGGGGAATTGGGGGAAATGTTGGGAAAAGTGTCGCAAGCATTGCATGGTTGTAGTATGGCTCTGCATTCTGGCTATAAGGCATCCGGGCACTGATCTGGCCAGTGGTCATGAGGCCTCTTCTGAGGGTAGCATTGAGACCTCCAGCTTTACTTGGGATGGAAAGGGAGAGGTCGGGTACTGGGGATGGGTAGATTACAACCTGATAGTAGAGGCTCAGGATAAACAGTCAAATGTATCGGTTTTTTGGAGGAGTAGTGGATGCAACCTCAGCAAGACTTGGGGAATGGGGAGTAGGAGACATGTAGAGAAACCTATTAGGATCCCTGGCGAGAGAATGGGTATAATAAGAGCAGAGGAGAGATGTAGGCTGATTGAGCAGAGGGGAACGTGAACGCATACTAGAGCATGGGGATACTTTCATGGTCGAGGAAGGGGAAAGCCAACCATACAGGGTATGAGCGACACTGGGGAGAAAGAAGAGAGAAGCTCGACTTGATAAGGAGATTGGCCTCGTCTAATGACTTAGTTGTCACCCAACCTGCACCCTGTTCCAAGAATAATTGGGTCGGGATAAGGAATAGGAAGAATATCAACAATACAAACCAAAGACAGAGGTTAACACCTTTTTTATGTGAACATGTTTCAAACAGAGTGGAGATGGCTCATCTAGCGAGAGGAAGGGGTTGCAAAAGACAAGGAAGGGAGCCTACAAAGGCCAAAGATTCAAGCACATTGGAACCGCAAAGAGGAAGGAAGCCTGTTGAACATCTCATTAGTGAAGCCACCACAACATACCAGGAGGGAATAGATGTAGGAATCCGTAATCTGTTGGAAGAAATTAAACAAAACAGTGAGATAGAGGAGGAGATAAAGAACAAGAAGACATTAGTCCCAGATCCTGGGAATAGCAGGGGAAGGATAACCCAATTCAAACATACCTTATATCTATATTGGCTTATGAAAAGCTTGCTAGGGAAGGCCATGAAACAAATATCGGCGGGGATGGCTCTGTCCCTCCAAGACATGCCCAATTACAAACAAGGTTTGCAGCAAATACAATTCCGGCTCCACAACTAGGACATCCCATTGGATAGAATTCAAAGGCACATCCCATGCATCATTGAATTGACTGAGATGCCTAGGAAATTATCAAGGATCCGACACCGGTGGAATCGGCATTGGAAGAGCAACAAGGATAGTTAGTTAATCTAGTTTCTTTTTGTTTTTTATGCGGGTAGAATTTACTTTACATTATGCATGCTTATGATAGATAGACATATAGCGTCTTGTCATCAAACTGATACATACTTAATTTGGTTAGAAATACTGAAACTTTACTGTTTTTTGATGGCTTATAACGAGAATGGGCAATTTGAGGCCACCTAGCATATATATGTGGTGTAAATTTGCCGCTTATAAATAGAAAATGAAGTGTCCTACCAAGCTTAACAAAAAAAAAAAAGTTCAATAGTATTTATGGGGCTTAGATGGATGAAAAACAACTAAGCTAAAGCTTATGGCTTCTACTATGAGGTTCAAGTTCTCTCATTGTTTTGGGAGACTAAGACCTTCTTATTGAAGGGCCCCTCTCTGAGGGACACAACATTGGAAAAACTTATAAAAAGAATTAGGAAAGTAGGGGAAGAGATCTTTTCAATAACATATTTCCATGTTCTTCGCCATCCCAATGATTAAGGGTGTAAATTAATATTAGGAGATTGGAAAAACAACGAAATAATTACTCTCATATTCCTTAGAGCTAAATGGAAAGCCATTGTACAATAATGAAGGATTGCATTATCAGACATGTAAATTTTGTTTTTTAAAGGATCAATTTGTAAAATATATACCTCCAAAACACCTTTTATTTATTTTTAATTGAGTCTTTGTCAATATTTATAATTTTATTGTCATGAAAAAAACACACTAATTTTACTTTTAAATATATAGCTATGTACTAGCTTATAGTTCCAAACACAAACTTACATATAAATACAAAAATTCATTCTAATTTACAATAAATTAATAAATAAACTAAGTATTAATATTAATATATATTAACAAATTTTCATTCTAATTTAAAATTAATTAATTAAATTAATAAATATTAATATGTAATAAAATTTTGATATATTTTGTTGATTGAACTAAGATGGGTTTAAACCTTCCATCTTATAATTTACATATTACCATGATGGCTAATTAAACTACATCCAATAAATATTTATAAAAATACAAGTTAATTTTTCAAAATTTCAACGGCATCTCTATACTTATAGAAGCATATAAATATATGCATCAAATATATTTATAAGCATATACTGTTATTTATATATAAGCATATATACACCTAGCATATAGATATAACTATAAACATCAAATTTAATCAACAGAAAAGACGGATAAAATATTATAAAATTTATAGTTTCAGATAACCGATGAAAAGCCCACGATAATTGTTCAGTGTTGTTATCATATTGATTTTCGACGAGTACAACAATAAATCATTCTGCATACAACTTGCATGTTGCACATGCATTACGTCTAATCACGTACCGCGTTAAAGTAGAAACCGAACGGCCTCATTTATCTTCCACTGGATATTTTGCACTCAAAGTCCAAACAGATGCACTGCGCCCAATCAACATTAAATGCATCGATGATAACGTACGGTGGCTGAGATAAGAAAGTTCACGTCTTGCAGACGGCCAGATTCACCTCTGCAGACTCTTTCTTATAGGACTCGCTGGTTCTCCAGTTTCCATGGTGACCCATTGGATTCGCTGCTGTGCTCTCTATTAACAAGCGAAATAAAGTATGGGCAACCAAGGATCCTGCAGGGTTGTAGGGAGCTACCGTGAGAAAACGATCCAGGTTGTTAGCTCAGATGGCAGCGTTCGGATCCTTCATAAAACAATCAGTGCCAGCCAAATCATGCAGGAGTTTCCTCAGCATTTAATCTGTCACTCGGATTCCTTCTATATCGGGCAGAAGACACCAGTGCTTTCTCAGAACGATCAACTGAAGGTAGGCAACAAGTATTTCCTTCTGCCTCGCCATTTTTTTGGGTCTCCGTTATCGCTTGTATCGTTGGCTTCCTTAATATCACAAACGGCCCCTAAAGTTCCTAATTCTCCCATTTCTCGCGTATCATCCCCCTTGCGCAATATCGGACGCGAGGCTGCTCTCTGTCAACCGTTTGAAATAGAAAACTCCAACGTCAACGGAGGCCCACGGATCAGAGTGTCGGCAGACTTTATTACAAAGATTATGAAGGACGGGAGCTTAAATTCCATTGAGGGAAGCCTTGCAGTTGTTAGAGGTTTGGCAGATGATAAGCTCCATGGTCTCTGCAATACTCCGCAATTGCGGAAAGATTATGCGCAGTTGGTCGTGACAAGACGCCAATCTTGGAAACCCAAGCTTGAGAGTATAAGAGAAAAGGAGAGGGGTGGAGGCTATAAGAGATTCATGAAAATTAGGAGAACAGGATAGGACTGTTCTTAATTATTGGAATGTTGTTAGTTTCATAAGGGTTTTGATTAAATCCATTTTGAGATAACACTTTGATTTTAGGCTATCTATACACATTGTACCTAACAAGAATCATATCAGTATTTGAAATTTGTTAGAGAAGATCAGTTATACATGCAATAACAAGAACAATATCAGCCTCTTTGATGGTTTGATCGCTGGGATCGGAAACCCAGAGGACCGGACAAATATGTGTGATGGAGAGTGTTGGACCCAGATAGGTGTCTGGGGATGAAGATTATGTTAATCGAGGACTAACAGAAAACGGGCTTTTCGGCTAGTATAGTTTTCTTTCTTTAGATAAGATAAAATCAAAGAAGTGACAGTAATTCAGTTTTCAGAGATGTAATTCGAGTATATGTATATGTTGTTTCTTTGGGTTTAGATTGTGATAGTATAGTAAATAGATTCCACTTGTATAGTATATTACTATTATTGTAATTAAATATGAGATTGGGCAATGTTGCTTATGATTTATGCATGTGATCTTATAAATGTTTGGTTAAATGGTATGTAAAATTAAATATGAGATTGGGCAATGTTGCTTATAATTTATGCATGTGATTTTATAAATGTTTGGTTAAAGTTAATAAATGTTTGGTTAAATGGTATGTAAAATTAAATATGAGATTGGGCAAGGTTGCTTATAATTTATGCATGTGATTTTATAAATGTTTGGTTAAAGTTAATAAATGTTTGGTTAAATGGTATGTAAACTTGTTTGGTTGTAATTGTTTTTTTTTGCTATTAACACTGTATTATATATTCAGTTAATCATGTTATAATTTGGAAACAAGGTATAATTTCTATCTACAGTTTGACTAGGTATAATGGTTAAGAGTATGTGTTTCGTTTTAAGAAGTTATATATTCAAAGTCAAAATGATAGACTTAACTATAGAGAGGTGGGTTCCTTGTCTCACAAAACAAAAAATCTTATACACCAATTTGATATTGGCTTAATCTTAACTTTAAAATTGAATTAATAATAATAATAACTAAATTGAAAATTGTTAAAATAATAATTATAATGATAATATTAATATATAATTTAAATAATAAATATATAATTTAAAACAAAGTTGTTAGATGATTAATCTAAACCTTTTTGAAGCAACATTTTGGGAAAAATATTCAAATTAATAAATAATTGCCAGTCTACAATAGGCCATTGATATTTAATGTACCTAACAAGAATCAGACCAGTAACAGAAAGTAGGAATGTGTTAAGAAAGGTGACTTAATACATGCAGTAAGATGAATAACATCCTGTTAGATGTCAGCCTCTTTGATGATTCGGAAACCCAGATAATAGGACGCACGTGTGATTGAGAGTATTGGGGGCAGATAGGTATCTAATTAAGATTGTTAGTCGAGGATTAAAAGAAAGACGGACTTTTCGGTTAGAGGATTAAAAGGAAAAGGGGGTTTTCGGCTAGTATAGTCCTTTTTTTGCTTTAAATAAGATATGATACCTTCTTTTTTCTTTAAATAAGATATAAGAAAAGAAGGGAATGTAATCTAATATTTAGAGAAGTAATCTTACTAGGTCACTATTGGTAGGAAGCCATTATAACCTTGATTTTCTAGGCCGTTAATTGTAGGAAGCCACTACTCCGAATAAGGCTTATTTAGATATTATTGCATGTGAGCTACCACTCCCAAGTTCTCAAGCGAGTATCTGAAGGATGTCTCTACAAGTTGAATATGTAAAGCCACCACTCATTTGGAAAGCCACCAATCGCCACACTGAAGGCCCAAACTTTCAAGCTCATCTCATGGACCTCATTTCATCTATTTTCAAACTATGGCCGAAATCTTAAAAAAAAAATTGAGCCTCTTTTCATCATTTTCACAGGAGGCTCACAACATATAATAAGAAATTCCACTGAATATTGTCTCTCAGACACAAGCTCTCTAAAATAACATAATTTGTTCACAACAATTAGCAACATGCATACAAATCTTGGAATACCACAACAAATCTCATATGCAAAATACCACACATCAAATATCTTGCATACACAGTCTCAACGCAATCCGATCAACAACACAACAAATTTGATCATAAAACTCAACCATGTATCAAAAATATCAACCATGCAAGACACAAACACAATGCTACAACTATATAAAATTTCAACAATAATAAAACATTTTTTGCTCAGTGGTAATCCCCTGTATACTTGATGTCAGCGATACTACAATGCCATAGAAAATGTGCTAACATCCAATCTCCAAAGTAGCACTAACATCCTCCATCAAATTCCTTCATAAAATTGCATTAAACATTTGCTGAAGTATGCACATGAAACTCTGTAATAAAATTGATCTCCTCCAGTTGTGTGCTACAACTATGTCTCTCTTCTCATCATTGGTTTTCAAAGCTCTCCAATGGTTTACTCTCACAAAGAAACCAACTAGAGCTCCTCAACGAATTCTCCTATAAATAATTTTCTAGAGTGATTAAAATAACAATTACATTCAAAGTAATGGAGAGCTAATCATCCTTTTATACATTATAAATTTGGTCTCATTCATAGAACATTCCTCCTTAAGTTGATCCACCATCCTCTTCATTGAATGAGGGATATTTTCATTCTTAACTAATCCCTTCTTCAATAAATAACAAACTTTTTGAAGTTTAATCAATCGCCTTTTTCGATATATTAATGAAATATTTTCAAACTTAATCAATCATCTTTTTCAATAAATGAGAAAAAATTTCAAGTTTAATCAATCACATTCGTCAATCAATGAAAGAGATATTTTCAATATTAATCAATCACCTCCTTAAATAAATGAGATACTATTTTCCTTTTATTTTTCTTCTTTTTATTTATACTTTTTGTTTGTTTGTTTGTTTTGTTGACATCAATTCCAACACCATGTGACCAATATGCTCCCCCTTTGGTGTTCATGTGAACCTGTAACCAAAACACCAAGTTTATCTACATAAACTCCTAAAACTGGATTATCTCATTCTTGTTTTTGTGACTCTCCCCATTTAACATCAATGGAAAAGCGTTGACATATATGGATGAACCACATGCTAAATAATTTTGACATCAATTGATATGCGGATGAAAATTGATCAACTCCTCATGCCAACAAGTCAACACCATGCCTCTATGCCAACACCATGTAATTCCTTCTATTGCTAGGCTAAACAAGCTCCCCTTGAACATGTAATGGGATAAAAACAATATCACTATGTTATTGTACTTCAAGTTTTTTTGCTGCCATATTTACCTTTTCCACATGCAATAGCTACTCCTCATAGACCTAAAAATAAACTCATATGTTATCAATAGATATTCAATGGTTACAGGGCTTCATAGGCCTAATACATGGAAAAATTAATGATATAACATCATTTTACAATGCCTCCAAATAATCACCATATAACTTAAACATGACTACTCTCTCATGCATAATCATCACTCACATAACTCAACCAATGACCCACAAGAAAGACATGATATTAGTGGATACATAATGACTCCAAAAGCCCATACATGTCTAAAACACATGATATCCATAACCCCAAACTTGGTTGTATCAAATCTCATATCTTAAACATGATTCGCTCAACATATGTATGACATGACCCACGACTCTCTCTCTTGACTCTATGACCAATTTTCCTACAACAAAAGGATGAAAAAACATAATACATGGCTCCATATGAGAGTACATGTTGAAAATGATGATGTAAAATGTGTAACATGTGGTTGTTACATCATGCTAAAAGCTCTCTCCAAGGCATACAACAAGAATAATCACACTCTCCAAGACATGGATCACTCAATCAATGATAACAACAGAAATGATTACAAGGATGATATTTTCACACGAGTGTATACATGGCTAAAGCAAAAAAATCACTACAATGCATTCCATAAGCAAGAATACTTATCCATCATGCCAATAATTACAAGTACATTCATATGTTTGAAGTACATGACATCTACCATAACTCCTCATTCAACAATGATATGCAAAAGGATACATGTTTTCTACAAGTGCTACTACACCAATCCAAAAGCACATCAATATACATGGCCAAACAAATGCACATAAGAGTGCTCTACATGGTTGATACATCAATGAAACTCCTCTATGCATGGTTCAATCAATGATTACCTTCTATGCATGGTTGGAAGGAACTTTTTAACCGATTGGCATTGATAACATACACATATATATGGTTGAAGAATGTATGCTTACACTCATGAAAATATAATCATGGCTGCTAGAAATACATGAGTCAAACAAGAGAAAAATGACAAATGAGCCATGAAACTCTAGTACCATGCATAGCTCCGCCTAAGATGGTTATACCTCCAATGAATAGGATGATCCTGTAGAGTTGAATATGAAACGAGGCTCATGAACATATTAGGATGTTGCTGCTAGAAGTCATACTCAACTAACTCATCATGCTTCCAAAACATTTGGCACCTAACCAATAAAACCGATCAAGAAAGGAACCTGCGTGTTTTTGGAAAGAAAATAGTAGAAATAACCAATATGATACTTGTGATTTACGTATTGGTACTCACCCTGAGCCAACACTCACCCTGAACCAGCAGTAAATTATAAATTATATCAGAAGGGACAAATCCAAGTACCACATGAAGGATAAATATTATATGTTATTGTGATCATTACAATGAATGAAAGGTTCATATTATATATCCCTCAAAAGGAGCGGTCACAATGAAAAATCGTGGCATTAACATATTAATTTACTTTTAAACAATTATATTAATAAAAAAAATTAATATGTTTTTCTTCCATCTATTCTATTTTGTCACAAATTGCTTGATTTGGGGTCATTTGGGATGAAGAGGAACTCACCACCTTTTAAGTTTATGGATTCAACACTCAATAGAACATTTAATAATTTAGTATATAGACTACCTCTCATGAAATTAAAGGATGAATTGAAATTATCAAAAGAAAAACAAGGATAGAAAGAAGTTTCATATGTAATGTTGAAATCGAGGAAAAGGTAGGAAGTTGGGTTCTAGATATTGAAAAAATCAAAATTAGGTAAATCAAATATTTGCAAACAATTGATGTATCGATAGTTAAAGGAAATAAGGGGAAAAATGTTGGTCAATGCTCATAAACTTAGTAAGAGTAGTAAGAGTATTTATTATGCATTGATGAAGTGTATGCACATATGAGAAGGTTAAATGATGAGGATCTCTAAAAGAAAAGAAGACACGGAATTCTTAATTCAAAAGAGGATACTGAAGTTCTAGACATCATCTAGGTGGACTCATCATGTCGGCAAATGCTCTCTATGATACTTTTTATTATGCATAGTAGTAGTAGGAAGTCGTCAACAATATGAGAAATAGGCTCTTAGTTTCTCAGTGGATTACTATATTGTTATAGGTATTTCTATATTTCTAGTTTGTTATTATCATCAAAAAATTCATGTGGACTTAATCCATACTATTACATGACTAGCTTGGTTTTCTTAGTTATAGTCCAGTAGTAAGCTGATGCAGGAGCATTCAACTCAACAATTTCATCATAGTTTAGTTAACTTAAGGGTCACATGTTTTCAAGGAAGTTGGATTCCTATGTATGTAATTATTAATGCTTTGAGTGATTAGAATAGGAATTAATTAGATATTGTGAGGATATTTGTAAATGCTCTCGAATTTAGAAGAACATGGGTGATTAATGATGTTGAGAGAGTTAGAAATCAATTGTAAGTCTTGGACTAGAAAGTGATTTCATGATTCGACGACCTAAAGAGGATTCTTAGAGATAAGTAAGAGTCAAAAGTGGACTTAGAGGATATTTAGGATTTAGTTGAGCTAATTAAGGCTCTGAACCAAAATTAGTTCAACAGAACCTTTTGTATAAATGTAAGCCTAAAAGGCATAGAGAAAAAGTAGTGAAAGGAGTAGATAGAGAGTAGTTAGAGAGGAGTCATTCAGTCAGACTGTAAGCCTACGGGCAGGAGGAACAAAGGCCACTGATACAAAAGATCAGGCCAAGGAAAAAGTTCTTGTGTAAATACATGTTTATTAATACAAACAACTTAACTCTGAGTTATGTGTGTATGGAGTAAATGAATTGTAATCTGTGTGTGAAATAGAGATAATGTATCGTATATATATGCAGGTGGAGTTCGTACAGAATCAGAGACAAAATACAGAGAAGAGTAACATAAAAAATTCCAACTGTGCTTGAGTAGAAGTTATTGAGGCAACTCCACAATTGCGATTGTGGGTAGAGTTGTCTTAGAGATAACAATTCCAGCGAAAGAAGTGTTGGCGAGAATTGTTAGTCAGCAAGAGGTTCGAGGAGAGAACCATAGAGCTTGTGTTACAGCTTTGTATGCATCATAGGAAGCCATTAGTGTTACAGTGAAAGTGGAGGAGCATAAAGGCGAGTGGAGTTAAGCAAAGGCGAGAGTTGTGGCAGAACAATGAAGGACTAAATCCTTGAAGAAAACTGGAATCACATAAGACATTAAAGAAATGGTGTAAAACCAAAGTAAAGAGTTACGGGGGTAGAAGAGGACAAATTCCCTTGATCGTGGTTGAAGTCCCACAATTAATCTCAGCTGTTGACCATAGAAGTCCACACTTACGTCATAGTCAACTACGAGGGATGAGAGGTTGATAACCCACATTCTAGTTGAAGGGCCACAAATCGTAGGATTTAAAGGCCTCGTCATCCAACAGATATTGGTCCATAAAGAGATCGAGCTTTAACCGTAAGGGCGGACCCGAACTTTTATATATTGAGGACTTATAATTCTCATTGGGTCCGTAAGGCAGCTAAACGCCGCGTAAGTTATCTACCCGATATCGTTGTGGACCATCGGATCAAGTGGATATTGATCATGGTCATAAAGCGTCGGGTAATTTGTTGATTAGGAAAAGATATCAATCATTGGATTGAAGGTAAGATCGACGGTGGAGATTGAATCTGAAAAGGAATGTGGAGAGCAGATCCGAGGAGGTTATAGGCACAACTTTAATTTTATTTGAAGTTCGGTTTTGTTGTCGCACGTCGCTTGTGAGAGGCGGTGAAAGCACATGTTAATGTGATGGATATTGCAAGAGTCATTGATCTGATGAATGAAATAAATGTTGGGGAAAGGTAATCGCATATCGGAAGTCGGGAGTTCTGAAGGCATATTCTATTGAGTTGAAAGGTTGTGATAAAGGATGAGCTAGCACATATAGTGGGGTTTGGTTAACATGCACGGTTATAGAATTAACCAGTTTTTCCATAAAGGATGAAGGGTTGAATTATAAAGTCCCAATAGAAAGATTAATGAAGGATTAGAGTATAGAAAACCTAATGAAATGTCTCCACATGAGATTAAATGAAGGGGCCTTAAACCTTAGCTTATGAAGGTTTGACCAGGTAGGTCATAGAAATTCCTGGGACAAATGAGATTATGCATTCTATATGCATACTGTGGGTATAGCGGGTTTTACCTGTGTCAGAGTGGTATCAGAGCTAGTTGAAGCTATTTTTAATTAAAGTGGAATTGTGCAGAATAAAAATGTGATTGCAAAAGAAAGGGGAGATCAGGTTATTTGAATATGATAAGTAGAATACATGAGATAAGATGAGAGTAACTGATATTCTTAAAAGGAGATTGCAGAAGCATAAAGAAAGCACAATGATGTTTGTTTCCTTGAGGAAAATGGAGATTCACTCAAATGTGAAGAGTGGATGGAGACTGCTTGTGAAGCATATAGGTATTGTTTATTTAACTCTGGTTTGAGTTTCGGAGGTTCAAGATAGAGTAAAGATTGATAGAAGTAGATAGACAAGAAAAGTTGTATGTGTTCTAAAGAATAAAATGAATGAAAAGTGGCAGTGAACCTGAAGAATCCAACTGAAGGTTGGACAGAGAGGATAAGAGTGTTCTCAGAAGGAACCTGAGAAGCAAGCTTCTGAAAGCTTGGGAATGATCTTTGGTTTGAATAACATTGATACAGAGATGACATCAGAGGAAACTGAGAAGATTGCAGCAACCTAGAGCAAAGAGTGCTCAATTGGTTACAGAGGAAAGAACCAGATAAATGCTAAAAGACTAAGCTCAAAGTAGTGAAGCTTAGTGAGGCATATGTAGCAAGGAGACTTCTTATTGCAAAGGTATTGTTGCAGCTCACAAAGGAAATTCCACAAAGGATGTGGGTAGAATTGGTAAGGGATGAAGAAAGCTGGTAAGAGTTTCTGAGTGAAAGAAGAGATGGTCAGAACCTAGTATTTCATTTGTGATTGAAGTACAAGAGGACAATTGTGTTTTTAAAAAGTGCAGATTAGTTGAAGCCAAGAAGGAGCAAAGAGAAGTGTGCAAAGAATAGAGAACCAAGTGCTTGCCAAAAGACAAAGTACAGAGGAAATCTTGGTGAAGTGAGTGGGCATAGAGAGTGTTGGAAATAATATTGAGAGGGGGGGGTGAATCAGTATTATCAAACTCTTATCAATTTATACAAATATTTTCAGATCTGACAATTGAAACTTGCATATACCTTCCAAACTTATAATTTAATTTATTCTCCAGATGTTTGTCATTAATCTGTATGTGAGAACCGTAGAATAATGAGCAGGAACACAAAATAGATAGTCACACCAAGGAACACAAGATGTAAGGTGGAAACTCAATGTGGGTGAAAGCCATCTGCTGCAATATGTCTCTATCTTCTTTCAATTAGAAACTTCTCCTTACAATGATTTTGTACTGGTGCAGTCTTTTACTAGTACGCAGGCTGCACCCTGCAGAGAGCTACAACCCTCTCTCATTTTTCAGCTTCTTCTGGAAGGGAGCTACAACCTCCTTAGCTCTTGTACTAGCTGAAATACTAGTACGTAGGTGCGGACCTACAAAAGGCTACAACCTTCTCTTTTCTTCCAGGGACCACGTTTCATAAATTTTCAAACTGGATCTAAAACATCAAGTACATGTGCATCACCCAATCTCCTTTAAACAAATAACTTCTCAGAATGCAGTAACCAGAAAATAACACCAGTAACCAGAAACCAATTTAAACCCAGATCTCTGCAGAAACAGATAAAAAACAGCTAAAATATATTTCAAGAAAGGTCCGCAACTTCACCGAAGTAAACCTGCGGATATCCGCACTTCTGTCGTGATGAGACTGCGCAACTATGCACCTACACTATCTACTGTTCAGCGCACCTCCGCACCTGCTCCGCCGATTCAACTACGCAACTCTGCACCTACTTCTTCTCTATTCTATGCACCTTCGCACCTGCTTCTTTTCTGGTGTTGCGTACCTCCGCACTATGCCTTTGCCGCTCCTGCGCACCTCCAGATTTAGACAGTTTATCAGTTCTCAAACATACCCCAGACTGTTGAAATCACCGATCCATTCATGCATCAAAGGGATCCCAACTCTTCAATAGATCTGACTTATAATGCTCCATTTTCTCCTTGATTCAGATTCAACATGTCTCACCAACCGATTATCAGAAATTCAGAGCTTTCTCTTCTTAAAATTTTCAACACTTCTATTTTGCCAACTGATCTCCTTTCCCTTTTATAGTCAAGACCTTACTCAAACCATGGATCAAAACCATTGAGAAACAATACTAGGGATCCACAACCTGGGTTGAATATTTTAGATGCAAAAACCATGGACTAAAACCATAGGATCAAAAACATCGGACTAAATACCATGGACCAAACATAAGATGCGCGTTTTTCTCTGCATGAAAGTCTGTGCATTTTAGGGTTGTACCTTTTGTGCGGGAGATCTATGAACATATCTGCACCTTTCAACAATTCTCCTGCGCAACCTGCTGATGACCGCATCTTTTGATCTGTGCACCTACGGAACCAGAAAATAACTTTGTTGCACTATAATTTATCATCTGAAATGAGTGGGTTGCCATCAAGTACAACATATGTATCATAATGCCAACAATCTCCCCCTTTGGACTTGATGGCAACAACAACTAATCACTCTCCCCCTTTGACATCAAGGGCAAAGGGCAAACCAAGATAATCTCTTTCCTAGAGAAACATTCTGCTGCCCATACTCCCCCTGAGTACCTGCGGAAATCTCTGAGTTTCTTGATGGTTGTGCTTCTTTCATTGACTTCATCTCTTAATGATGTTACTTCATCCTGCAACTTTTGATATTTGTCCTTGAATAACTTCCTTACCTTGTTTCCTTCTTCTAGTTGGGATTTTAGTTTGGTAGATTCTTCTTTGAAGTCACATTCCCTTTTGTTCAATAGATCTTGTTGATCTTTGATTTTGTCTGAAAGCCTTTTAAATTCTGCCTCTATTTGATATCTTTCTTGTTCACCCATAAGAGAAAATTCAGTTGTTTCACTATCACTTTCATCTTTTCCAAATGGATAGATTGTTGGAACATCAGAGGATAGAAAATTCATACCTGATAACTCATCTTCATTCTGAAATGATTCTGAATCTGAAGAGCTTCTTACACCTAATCCCCAATCGATTCTCCCATTGTCATAGTTCTTTTGAGATGTCTTCTTCTGCTTATGTGCTTTCTTCTTAAGCTTCTTTCCCATTGTTCCAAGGATCTCGTTCAAGAGATCAAGCTTCTACGAAAGGACCTGCTCTGATACCAATTGTTGGAAATAATACTAAGAGCGGGGGTGAATCAGTATTATCACATCAATAAAACTTTTTTTTTTCATATTCAGATTCTCATATATGCTACTCCCACAACTTCTTATGATTAAGTTAATTGATCTTCAATGAGTGCATTAGAACATTATCAATTATATTATCAGTTAACAGATGCAGTAACATAGAATAGATCATCACACATAAGGCACACACATGAACACCATGATATAAGGTGGAAACCCAATGCGGGAGAAAACCACCTGCTGCAAGTCATCTCAATCTTCTTCTTAATAAGAAAATCCCTTTTACAATATTTTGTACTGGTGCAGCCTTATACCAGTACGCAGGCTTCTACCTGCAGAGAGCTACAACCCTCTCTCATTCTCCAGTCTCTCCTGGAAGGGAGCTACAACCCCCATAGTTCTTGTACTAGCTAAGATACTAGTACATAGGCGCCGACCTACAATCTTCTCTCCTCCAGGTACCACATTTCATACATTTTCAGACTGGATACTCCTAAAGCACAACACATAATTTGAAAGACCATGTTTCATCCAATTTTCATACTAGTCCCATTAATATCATTGAAGCACATAATCAATCAATCTTTTGAATCACCCAAACACCAGATCAATACATATAAAAGGATAATATATGTGTTAGCACCTAGATCTAGTCCATTAGATCACATAAATATGAGTCATTATGATCCTGATCCAATATTAGTTCTCATTCATCAATACTAAAGCTAAACACAATCAACAAAACAGGATATGCATAACACCTTTAAACTGTCATCAGAACCCATCAACAACCAGAACCACCTGTGACTTCAAATATCATAGCTCAAATTGTATACACTACTACAATGAACCAAACCTACATACATACGTGCTTACACCAAAGCCAACCCGCGTACAGATCTATAAATATTCAAACATGACTTGCAGCAATTTCAAACTTAAGTTATACCCAGATCAGATCATTTCAAGTGTCAGTATACAGATCTAGAATAAGCTTAATCAGATATATAGAGATAGTTCATTTCAAACCATTTGATCCCGATCTATCCTTAGATCTTGTTCTCCATCAATCGGTGAGATCACTCTTTAGCTCAGATCCAGATCTGCACCATAAACCAATCACAGTATTCCAGATCTAGCACTTTATCAGATATTCAATAATTCAGATGATGCTTTGCCAAATGATCTCCTTCCTTTTTTATAGTCTTAGGCCTTTCACAATACCACGGTCCAAAACCATAATAACACAATACCATGAACCCAATACTTGCGATCAACACTTTTGGATGCAATACCACAGACCAAAACCATAAGATCAAAAATTGTCGGACTAATACCATGAACCAACCATGAAAGTGCATGAACTTTTCTCCACATGAAATAAACTTTTCTCTGCATAAAATTCCGTGAACGTTTCTCTACATGAAATAAACTTTTCTCTGCATAAAATTCCATGAAAGTTTCTCTACATGAAATAAACTTTTCTCTGCATAAAATTCCATGAACTTTTCTCTACATGAAATAAACTTTTCTCTGCATAAGAGTTCATGAACTTTTCTCTACATGAAATAAACTTTTCTCTACATGAAATAAACTTTTCTCTGCTTAAAATTCCGTGAACTTTTCTCCACATGAAATAAACTTTCTCTGCATAAAAGTCCATGAACTTTTCTCCACATGAAATAAACTTTTCTCTGCATAAAATTCCGTGAACTTTTCTCCACATGAAATAAACTTTTCTCTGCATAAAAGTCCGTGAACTTTTCTCTACATGAAAGAAACTTTTATCTTCATGAAAGTGTGTGAACTTTGATGCACTATAATTTATCATTTGAGATGAGTGGGTTGCCATCAAGTACAAAATATGTATCATAATGCCAATAGTATGCTCAGTAATACATGAAGGTGGGCCAGCAAGTATTGATTTTTAAGAGAGAGTGAGGCTTTTTTACTAGGGCTGCCATCAATGAGTAAATTTTTGCATGAGGACCTAGGTGGAATGTCAAAAATTTCATAGTGGGACCCTAATACGATATAAAATAGGAGTTTTGATCACTAATGGCAGTATGCAAACACTGACTCTAACATTGGCCTTATTTGGGGATAGTGGTGAAGTAAAATTATAAGTGCGGACACGAACGAATTCCTTTAGCCTGATAATGGGTCCAGCCACAAAAGATATATTCTATGGAATATTTCCTTAGGTTAGAATCAATCAAGAGGGCCTACCTCTCGGTCACTTATCCTGCTTGATGATGTCCTCACTTGCTTGCTCCATAAATATCTCGCTTCCTTCTTCAAGCTCCCGAAACAAGTAAACAACAACAATAACAACCACTCATCTTGATGTTGCTGTCTTCCTTTGACAAGACCAAGTTCCCACACAATTCTGCTAGCATTCCATGATGGCTTCAAACAATAATAGTTTAAATGCTATTCCCTTTAGGCTTCACTCCAAAAAAAAAAACAATACTCCCTCACAAAACTAGATAGCTACAACTAGTAATGGCTTTCTTATCTACTCCAAAATAGTATCAACACTCAACAATAACTCTACCAAAACTATCAACTCTGACTAGTTTGTGCTTTGGAAGAAGGGAGGTTTATATAGGAAATATGGATGGGAGATGGATCCTCTTCTCATGGGAGAAGGACTTATCCCTTGAGGTAGTTCCATCATTATAGGGGAAAGGAGCCCAAACTATCATCCTTGACCCCATCCGGCCAAACCATTTACCAGAATTCTGTTACAGAGCTTCTAGAGCTGGAAGCTTTGGCTCTAATTTAAAAAACATTCCATAATAGGACCGATGCGACTTAAACATAGCTCATTTTCTCTAGGAGTCATGCTAATCTCTACACATCAGTGCACAAAAGGCAAAAGATCAATAGTTCCAGTCTTGTAAACTGGGAAAAACAGGAGTTTCAGGGGAAATGGTGCAAAAGGGAAATGATCTACTCATGAAGAGGGAAACAATGGGAATTTCTTCATGAAGACAAAGCATACAGGGCTTATTGTAGAGGTCCTCTAGGATCAAAGAATGGAGAATACAGGGACAGTGACAAAATGTTGTGTAACAAATGCACCCTAAAGCATGAAGGTCGAGCTAGAGTGAGGGATGAAATGCTTTATAAATGAGTGCAGAGAACCAGTCTGTCATCAAAAAACCTGTAAGAAAGTATAGATACATAAACATAAATTGAGATCTCTGTCAAATGATACATGAATTATGGCATGGGCTCAACTATCGAGAGAATTATCATGTTAATGGATCCAGGTATGGGCGCAACCATCTGTCAAATAGGATCATAATGAAAGCAAGGTACGGTCGCAGACATCCAATAATGAGAAGGAACACAATGATAACTCATGGTCTAGTTGCAGCCAACCATCTGATAGAGACATCCATATCATCATAAACCATGTCACACCACTTTGCAACCTAGACTTTTTGTGATCTAGGTCCAGGGTCTTGTGCACCAACATGATCCGATCAAAGTACAAATCCTAGCATGTGAAGAGATTTGTTGACATCAAACATGCTAGAAAGTCACTTGATTGCCAGTCAATGATGTAAACTGTTAACAAGCGCGAGAGAAACCACTAATAATGACAATGGTCCCCAAGGTACTATCAGCACAATTCATGAAATGTGAATACAGGAACTGAAGTCCAACACCCATGAAATCACTAGATCGAAATCCAATGATGTGAACTTGTCATCGAGTGCAAAGAACTTGCCATTAGGGCATGAAATCTCTAAGGTACTGGAAGGGAGTCCTCGTTCAACTTCCTAGATAATTAGTTGAAGTTTATGGAAAGTGACCGTGTTGAAGGAGGGCCATAATGAATCCCACATCATCAACGCGAGACGAGAGGATACAAAATGATTTTGGATGATACAGAGAATCAGAGGTAAGTGTTACTACAAAAGGACAACTCTTGAACATATTGGCGACAAAACTAGAAGTTTGGTAGCTTTTGGATCCATGGGATTGGTGGTCATGATGACGTGGTAGAGATCAAATGGAAGGAAAAAATAAATGGCCCAAACCTAAGAAGGTCAACGATGCAAAGGAGGATGTCCCAACCTGACACAAAACAAAGAGTGTCATGTTCAAGAGTGAGTTACCGACATGATTGATATATTTCCAAATTCCCCCCCCCCACCATTTCTAGCAAGTAACCCAATTAATTTTTAATTGCAAGGTTCAAGGGGATAGCATATGCTTGCACTGTAAGTTCATTCCTCAGACAAATCTGACCTAGTAATTATAATGAGTCCTAGGAAGGAGAAGCTCGTGTTTGTCATGGTGATGAATCTGATGTCGTTTAATACTTTAACGAGTTTGACAAAGGTGTAAATCAATATCTTTTCCATGTTTAGAGAGTTTGAAAAAGACATGTAAAAGAAAACTCCACATGGTCCCTTTTCGTACATTTGTGTCTCTCAAGCCCGAAAATGTAGAAAATAATACATGAGAGAACCACTTGAACATTTCAGTCAAGGAGTACCTTTTTCATAAATAGTGCCTCCCAACTCGAAAAAGGGGTAAATACTAGGCGCACGACATTTCGCATCCGTTAACGAGTTTGAAACGAAAAGGGTTCAGCCATCCTTTCACTTTTAAAGGTTCGGAAAAGAGATGAAAGTGGACCCCTCATTTATATTCTCTTTAACGAGTCAAAAAGGGAAAAATACTTGGTAATATTTTCATCTGAGTTTAACGAGTCGAGAAAAGAGCTAAAATGTGACTCATCACCATCGTCGAACATCCATCACCTGTTGCTACACAAGTAAGGAAAAGTGCATTATCAAGTCTTTGAGGTAAAATAGGTCACAAATATTTACAAAATCTAATATTTTCATGAAAAAATGAAAAAAGGGGAAAGGAAATATATTTTTACCATTTACCATTTCACCTTTGCTATGAATACTTTTTTACTCACTTCTTCCCTAGTTGTTGTAGAGCCAATTGTGGGAGATCTAGGAGGTCAATCGATGAGTTGTTAATTCCAGGTAACATCCGAAGCCCTAATCTCCATTTTCATGGTATTTATTTCTATTTTTAGCCATTTTTTGGATTTTTAGGGAGGTTTTGAAAAAAAAATTCACCCTCGGTTGGCGCAATTTCCGGGCATAGAATCACGCAGGCTGAGGGTGATTTGCAAATCCATCCACACGGATTGGCGCAACTATTTTTAAAATAGGAACATTATCATTGTGGATAGGGAAAAACCCTATTTTCTCAAAAACTGACTGTTTAATCTTGAATTTTCTGTGCCAAGGATGATTATTGACTCAAATTAATGGCTTTTGCAGGAGAGAAATTGCCAAAAATGGTGGATTGGAAGGAAAGGGAACATGAAGATGTTGACACCTAGGCAATGAATGATCCAAATTTCCTAGAGGCTTTGAGGGCTTGCGGGATCCTCAAATTCTTCCTTACACTAGGGATGCGGGCCCAACCTCAGTTGCTTTTTGTCATTGGGGACCAGGAGTTGGAGTTGACGACTTCATATATCTACTTCACCACTAGTCTGTCTTGAAGAAGTGAGCCAGTGAACTTGTATGGGTCATGTTTGATCAGGTCAAGCATATCTTCCCTGCTTTCCGAACACCGCCCTTAGGCCCTAAAATCCAAGAGTGGGAAGATAGAGATTTCCAGCGTGTGGGATTTAACACTAAGGGTGCTTCTGTTGACTATCAACAAAGTGGCAGGGTCCCAAATGGAACATGAGACTAACAAGTTGAAGTTCCTTTATGCTATTGACTGCATAGCTCCTACGATCGTCAACTGGGCAAAGACCATGAAGATGAACATCAAGCACCAATTTTCCAATGTTATGAAACCAGCTCAAAAAAAGATAGAAAAGATATATCAACGCCTTAGAATTCAGCCTCTTCAAGGGGGAAACCTTGTTTACATTACATAAATGAACAATTCTTGGATGATTCAAATGAGAAAACCTCCTTTCTATATATAGGAGTCTAAGGTGTCACAATATAACCCAGCCAACCTAACAATAATAATATAAAGCCACAAAAATAACAATAGAGGGATTCTATGGGGCACAGTAATAACAATATGGGGATAATAGGGGCAAAAAAATATTAATAAGGGATGCAACTACAATAGTAATGGGGTAATCACTAGTATTATAGGGACCCAACATACCCCTCTCCTTCAAAAAAGTGTTGTCCTCAATGCTTGAGTAGTTTTGGATGCTTCTGTATAAAGTTCTCATCCTCCCATGTGGAATCTTCAGCAGATAAGTTCTTCCACTTGAAGAGATACTCCGAAATTGATCGATTTCGTAGCTGTCGAGTTCTTGTTTCTATGACTACTTTCGGTTCCAATATAATTTTTCCTTCCTTGTCAAGCTTTGGCAATATTGTTTGAACTAGGAGCTTGTCACCTATAACCTTCTTTAAACATGAAACATGGAAAAATGGGTGCAATCGAGAAGCTGCAGGAAGCTCCAATTTGTATGCCATAGTACAAATATTTTGCAACACCTTGTAGGGACCATAATACTTTGGTGATAATTTATTATCCTTCTTAGCTTGCTTGAGGGACATTTTCTTATATGATTGTAGCCGTAGAAATACCCAATCACCTACATCAAAACTTCATTCGATACGATGTTGATCTACCTATTGTTTCATTCTATTTTGTGCCAACAGAGGTTATTCTTTAATAGTTGGAGGACTTGTTGTTGATGTTCGATGTGATGTTCCACTGCTTGAACCTTAGAATTTTTTCTTAAATATGATGTGATGGATGGTGGCTGATATCCATAAAGTGCCATAAATGGGATCATTTTTGTTGTTGTATGGAAGGAAGTGTTATACCACCATTCAGCTAGAGGCAACCATTTGACCCATTGTGTCTGTTTATAGATACAAAGAAAAAAAGATATCCTTCCAAACATTTGTTTACTATCGCAGTTTGCCCATCAGATTAAGGATGATAAGATGAGCTATGAGCTAACTAAGTACCAAGACAAGAAAATAATTATGTCCAAAAATTTCCAGTAAAAATGGGATCTCTGTCACTTACAATAATTTTTGGGTTTCCATGTAGCTTTTGAATTTTTTCCATAAAGGACGTAGAAACTGTACTGGCTTTAAATGGATGTGATAATGCACAAAAGTGTGCATACTTGGTAAGTATGTCAACTACCAC
>APFE031105275.1:0-14383 GCA_000404065.3 Pinus taeda
CTCCTTCAAAAAGTGTTGTCCTCAATGCTTGAGTAGTTCTTGATGCTTCTATATAAAATTCTTGTCCTCCCATGTGGAATATTCAGTAGGTAAGTTCTTCCACTTGATGATATACTCTAAAATTCATCGATTTCGTAGCTGTCGAGTTCTTGTTTCTGTGACTGCTCCTGGTTCCAATATGATTTTTCCTTCCTCTTCAATTTCTAGCAATATTGTTTGAATTGGGATCTTTTGCCATACTTCTTCGTCCTTCTTCCATTCATCCCTTGCTTCGTTTGTCCAATCTAGTTGGATAATAGAAATAGCACAAAACAATGCTTCCACATCCTCATCCTTGAAGAGTCTTCCCATTCGGTAAGGTCGCCATTTTTTAAGTGCATGTAGTATTGCTAGCATTTCCTTCTCATAAATAGCTTGCTTGAGATGTAACAATAAAAATACCCAATCACCTACATCAAGACATTTTTCTCTACGATGTTGATCTACCTGTTGTTTCATTTGATTTTCCACCAAAGTGGCGTTATCCTTTAAAAGTTGGAGAAATTGTTTTTGATGCTCGATGTGATCTTTCACTGCTTGAACCTTTTTCTTCTTGATATGTCCTTCTATCTCTAGAGTTTGAGGAGTGGTAATTTTTTTCAATCCTTTACAAGATATGGTCGGATTCATTTCTTGATGCTCGATGTGATCTTTCACTTCTTGAACATTTTTCTTCTTGATATGTCCTTTTATCTTGATAGTTTGAGGAGTGGTAATTTCAACCAATGAATTACAAGATATGGTTGGATTCATTTCTTCTTTCTCGATGTGATCTTTCACTTCTTGCACCTTTTTCTTCTTGATATGTCCTTCTATCTTGAGAGTTTGAGGAGTGGTAATTCTTGCCATTGCTTTACAAGATATGTTCTGATTCACTTCTTCTTTCTCTGGGGTGGGGTCCTGGCGTATATCCTCTTCTTTTGATGTTTCTTGATCCTTTTCTTCCTCCTCTTCATATTCTATGTAAAATAATTTCTTCTCAGCACACTTATGACCTTTAGTTCATTTGCTATCACATATGTAACAAAGCCCTTTTTCTCTTTTTCTTCCAATTGTTGTGGTGTAACCCTTGTAGGTTGTGGAGGGCCAGGAGAAACAACACTTCTATCTTTATAGTTGTGAGGGGTATGCTTCCCGGTTTCCATAATTTTGCTTTCCACTATGTCACAAAGCCCTTTTACTCTTTCCAATTGTTGTGGTGTTGCTCTAAAGAAGGTGTTGCTCTTTGTATCCTCATAATGTGTTATCATTTCATCCGTGAAAATTGACCACGTAACAAATTGTTTACGAGAACATAGCCCTTCATACCATAAAAATTGATCTGGTTCTAAATATGAAGATGCAATACATACCTTTTGTAACAGTGGTACACCATGTAGATCAAAATATTGCTCCATCTGAAGTATCCAATTTACGGATCCTTGCCGTCAAACTTCCTCATCTTGCTTTTTCTTGATTTTAGGAGCTCAATATTTCCTCTGATGTATCTCTGTAATTTCAGATCATCCAGTTCTAAAATTGCGACCTGCGGTAGCCCTCTGTGTGCTCTTTCCAATGCCACCAGTCTGACCCCAATTGGGTTCTCCAATGAAGAGTTATGCCAAATCTCCCACAGTGACCAGATTATAGACTAATTCAGTATAGCGAACTTGTACGACGTGCCCCGTGTCCCTGTTTCGACCTTTGGCTCTGAAAAATATATACAAGAAATTACAATCCGTCCTCTTTCTGTACCTTCTTACAAAATTTCAATCCGATGCTCAGAGAGAAAGTTATGATGGTTTTCCCTAGGTCACCTGTTTGGAATGTAATTCAGGAGTCTGCAAAAAAGACCAACTTCCTCAGATCATATCTCCGCAAATATAGTGCGAAAAGCTCTAAAATTCAGACCCAAGGTTCAGTGCGATTTCGTCTCAAATGGGTTTTTTTTTTTCACTTCTGAAACGTCGCAGGAAAAAAAGTTATAACGAAAATGCCACGATGACCTGTTTGGAGTAGTGAAACCCTAGAATCTAAAGCTCTGATACCAAATGTTATGAAACCAGCTTCAAGAAAGATAGAAAATATAGATCAACACCTTATAATTCAGCTTCTTCGAGGGGGAAACCTCCTTTACATTACATAAATGAACAATTCTTCGATGATACAAATGAAAAGACCTCCTTTCTATATATAGGAGTCTAAGGGGTCATAACATAATTAGAGCCGACCTAACAATAATAATGTAAGGGCACAATAATAACAATAGTGGGCTTCTATGGGGCACAATAGTAACAATATGGGCACTACATGGGTACATCAATATAATAAGTGGGTTGTACTAATAACAATAAGGGGTTACACTAGTAGTATAGGGGCCTAACACTATCCAAGGTTCTTCAATACATGCTTTAATCAATTTTATAAAATCAAGACTAAAACCAAATTTAGAAAGAACTTGGAGGAGGAAAGAGTGCCTTACTCAGTCAAAGGCATTCACCATGTCCAGCTTAATAAGCATACCTTGCTCTTTGCGTTGATGGTTAGAATGGATGATTTCCTACACAAGTATCACGTTGTCCACGATATGCGTGCCTTTGACAAATCCACCTTGGTTGGGAGAGATGAGTTTTTCCAGTAGCAATTTTATTCTATTTGCAAGTAACTTGGTGAGTATTTTGTAGGACGCATTACATAGCGAAATTGGCCTGCAGCAGTCGAACGCCACCGGGTTTGCTTCTTTAGGAATTAGAGCTAGGAAAGTGGAGTTTGTGCTTCCTCCCATTTTGGCATTTTGGAGGAAGCCTTTGATCATTCGGTACAAATCAGCCTTGTTGGTGTCCTAGCAGATTCTATAAAAGTGGATGGAAAACCCATCGAGTCCTTGAGCTTTGTCTGGTTCCATTTTCCATATGACATTGCTGAATTCGTCTTCAATGAAGGGCTTCAGGAGTATTGAGTTATCCTCCTTGTTAACTAGTCTTGGAACGTGATTGAGGAAGACTTGTGATTCCTCATCATCACCCACACCTTCTTCTTTGTACAATTGTTGGAAGTGAGAGGTTGCTTCCTCTTTTATCAAAGTTGTGTCTTTGAGAACAACCCCATCCAGTGAGGTGATTTCAACAATGTGGTTTCTAGAAAGTCGGGTTCGAATTTGCTTATGAAAGAAGGCTGAATTTTTGTCTCCAGGCACAAGCCAGAGATTGCATGATTAGAGTCTCAGGGATTCTCCCTCCTCTCTAAATGGCAAGAGAGTGCTAAGTTGGAGTTCTTGCTTGATCTAAATTTCTAAGTAGGTGATGTCTTACAACTCCAGGCCCCTTTGCAAATCAAGCAGCTGCTTTATATTCTATTTTTTATGACTAGTGGGGGAGTCTGTGGGATTTTTTATCCATTCTTTTAAGGATGTTTTGGTGGCCTTTAGTTTTTGCTCCCTCACATAGCTGGTGATCCATGAACATGGATGGACTAGGCCTTCTTGACTGTATCCATAAACCCTTCTCTCTCTACCTAGAGAGGGTTGAACTGGAAGCGGATTGGCCCCAAATTTTCCTCTTCTTCTAGCATAAGAAGAATGGGTTTATGATTTGAAGTCAGCTTTGGTAGAACTTTTGTGGAGATGATTTTCCTTTCGAAGAGGAAGGTGCTATGGAGTAGGAATCTGTCCAACCGGGCTGAAATTTTCTCTTCCCCAACTCTGTTATTTGTCCATGTGTAAAGCCCTGTTTTTGGCCTAAATTCCAATAGTTCCCATTGTTGAATCAGGTCTTCCACAAAGGGAAGGAACTGATCCATGCTGTTGGTTCCTCCTCTTTTTTCCTTTGGGTCAAGGATTAGATTGAAGTCTCATGTTAGTATTATAGTCTTAAGGGAGCAAGCTTCAAGGAAGTTGGTCAGGGTTTGCTAGTATTCTTTCTTTTCTGCATAAAGGACAGGTACGTAAAGATTAAAGGGAGAAAATATAATCATACTAGGAAGGTGCTGGAGTTCGATGTAAATCTAGTGTTGCGTCTGAAAGGAGCTCTCAAGTTGAAACTTGTCTTCCTCCCAGAGAGTGGCAAGCCCATCGCATTTACCCCTTGCACTTACTGCTTTTCTAGCTTTTGTTTTCCATTTTACTTTGTTGAGTTCTAGAAGGGCTTCCCCTTTTATTTTAGTCTCTTGGAGCATGAGGATCTCAGGAAATTCTAATTTTAATAGGTTCTTGACTGCTTCATCTTTTGAGGGATTCCCCAGTCCTTTGCAATTCCAAGAGACTAATCACCTTATTTATTAGCAGAGGGAGGGCCAGTACCCCCTTGGGAGGCCTAGTTCTAGTATTTCTGCCGATGGACATCTCAATCGTGGGTTGCCTTTTTTGTCTCTCTACCTCTTCTTCTTTGGCCTCTCTGTGATATTTCCTCCCCACTCTTTTCGAAGGCCTCTCAGTTGTCTCATCTTCCGAGGATCGTGAGATCTCTGGAGTCTTCTTCCTTGTCATATATGCCAGGTTGGGGAGTTGGAGACACCTTTTGGAATTCCAGTTTGGAGAGGGCATGTTTCCTCCTACCTTTTGTCTTCTTCCATGATGATGGCTTGTTGTTCAACCCCGTTATCTACTGGATCTGGGTGTTTTTCTGGTGTACTGAATACATCAAAGGGATTGGTGGGTATGTCAACTCTTGGAGGGACTGTGCTCCCCTCCGCTTGGACTATGGGAGGAGCACCACTCCCCGTGGACACTCCTTTCCCTTTGTTTCTATTATTCTGCTTAGTTGTTCCTGGTATTTGGACCTGAGTGATTCGGACTTAAACAAGAATGCAACAAATTACAGAGATAACCATATACACAAAGATGCAACGGAAATAATACTTCATTTCATTAATGGAAAATACTGAAATATGCTTACAACCATAAATGGAAATAAACCAGCTAGGGCGATGGTAGCTTATCTCTGAGAAGAGATGTGTGGCTACATGCCTCTGAACTGTGTTACAATGAGGCTCGAAGGCCTATTTATTGTTGAGAAACAATGGAAAACCCTTCACATTCCAAAACCTAACCCTAGAAGATGAAACGCCAAATTGTGGGCCTCGTTTTTGGGTAAGTTGGTACATCAACTTCCCGGGGTTGCGAATTAGTCGTATTATCTATGTTTGACGCGCATGATAGCCCGTTGGAAAGATCTCTCCGAGGACTACGACGGAAAATACAATTTTTTTCTAAAAAAATTGTTGGCGGTAGATTTCCCAAAAAAACGTCATTTAGGGCCTCAAAACGGCTCCGAAAGTTTAGGACTCTAAAAACTGCTAAAAATAGTAAACTGTGCTATAATTAAGGAAACTGAAAAAACTGAAAGAAGCACTAGAGGGGATCCAAGTGGAATTAGTGGGTGGCCACCAATATCCACCTGGATCACTGAGTCCATTGATCTCCTTTCACATTCTCGGCCCCTCCTTTGATTTCTTTTTACAGTGCCTAGAAAAGTGCCCATAGCCATGGCAGTGCTGACATTTAAATGGGAGTTGTTCATAATATAGCACTTAGATATGAGACCAGATAGCCACCGTGACTTTTTCAGGGAGGTTTTCCTCCAGGTCAACTTCTACACAAATTCTCGCACAAGAGTACTGGTCCCTCCTTTCTACTCAATCGATGTATTTGTGAAGTTTATTGCCTATGGTTTCTAAGGATTATGGGTTCCAACAATGCAGAGGTAAATGAGGCAAGAGCACCCAAACAGGAACAATTGAGGGCACATCCTATGTCGAGTCGAAGTCCGGAGTCCATTGATTTAGGTACAAACCCTGAGGCCCCATGAAATACCGGCCATTTCTGAATATGAGGTTCCTGTCTTCTATCGCTTCAAATACGAATACAAAGAAGCCTTTACCGACGAAGTGACTTTTGATTCCTTCCTTGACAAGAGATCACCAATTCTTTTGCACCCAGGCATCTACAAATTAGGCGAGGGCCATAACCCAGTGCACTGTCCAATCAACCCTCTTTCTGCTAGATTCAATGCAACTTTGCAGGGTTCTTCAGTCGGCATAGCAACTGTGGGGATGGATTCCATTATTTTGACAAACTTCTACTGGTTTTCGGTTGCTGGTCGTTTATTGCTTGTCACTACTAGATCCCATAACACAATTAGCTTAGGTGGAAGGGGAGGATCCAGATCACGCCCCCCTCCTGGAGCCATGGTGTTAGAGTTGCGTGCAGTCTCTTGCTGTGTGCTCCTCTTACGCGCGTAGGGCTCCCCGCTGCTAGGTCCGATCAAATATTTTTACACACATCTCTCTTGTTTTGAATAATTATGCCGAAAAAAGTTTTAATAACAAAGGTTTTGTTTATTAGAGTTCTGTCTATAGGGGAATTTTTATTTTGGAAGCCTTGTTTATCGGAGCTCTTACCTTTGGCATATCATGCTTTGGATCTTGCCATATCGTAAGTCCATTTTAAATTGCTCTTTGATATTTTTGTCTCGAAATTAGATGTGGCAATATTCTGTTGAAAATAGCAACAAGAAATGATAAAATAGAATCCGGAATTTCGAGTTTAATTTGTCCTTGAATTAAACTATGAATTAAAATCGAATTTTATTCTCATAGCATCTTGTAATAGTTAACTGAGTGAGTTGACTTAGTTAACTTAGGAATTCCGAGTTGGAAGTCTTTATAAAGTCATGTATATGTTCTCCCTATATTACAGGGGTTCAGGACGAGTTAAGTATGAGTGGTAATTAGTTAACTCAGTTTATTGAGTTAAGTCTAGGTAAATTAGTTCTAAACTATTTGAGGAACTAATAGTGAGTTAACAGACAATTGATGCATTAGCGCACTCAACTAGTGCTACTCTAGTTAACTGATTATTCCCTCATCAGAAGCTCATGTATGTCGATTCTGAGAAAAACCCAATTGAGACTAGAGTGCAAGGACAATGTACTATTTGTTTTAGATTTTTCTGAGTTGCACTGATAGTGCATGTATTCAGGAACTAAGGAATTTCCCTTTAAATACGAGCTAATTCTCTCGGGAATTGTGCAAAGGATTAGAAGCTTGGAGGCTTGGAAATTTGGCTAAATATTGGCCAAAGGAAATCATCAAGCGGAGGATAGGAAATACTTGTGCAGGTTAAGCTCAAGGTTAAGCAGAGCATATTGTATTCATCTGAATTCTTTGACCAAGGGCACATTGGAATAGAGACTTGGAGAGCTTGTGAATTGGCTAAGCTTTGGCCTTGAGATTGCTTATGAGTTGGAGATTAAATTTTCTGAGTGTTGGGATTCTTCTAGAGAGAACAAGCATTGTAATTTCATCTTGATTTTCCGGATTAATACAAAACAGATAGTGGGGTTTTGAGCAGTGGATTTCCTAGATATTTATTGTGCTATGTGCCTTTGATTCTCTTCCTCTATTGATTATTGTTTGCTCGATGTTTATGGGCTTTCGCTGTAAAGAATAAGTAGATTCTTGTCTCTTTCTTTAGAAAATTTCATTAGCTTGTGAAACTACAGGATTTTATACATGATATCGGAGCTGAGAACATTATACTAGAGGAGATTTTGAAGTTTTGAGTTTTGGGCCGCGAGATTTTGGAGCAGATCTGAAAATTTTTGTGCAAAATTTTCAGAAACAAATAAAAGATTTGGATTATTTGTGAAAAAATATCCAAATTCAAAAAAAAAAAAAAAAAAAAAAAAATTGGCCGCATCGGAGTTCGGATGAGGGAGATATCACTGATTTAAAATCAACTATTTTTTAGAAAATTTTGTAACGACAGGACATATGAAACAGATTGGTGTGCTAACCAAGAACCTATATGCTCTTAAGGTTCAAGGTGCATGCAAAGCATTGAGGATCAAGGAAAAGTTTAGAGACATGGTGGTTGGGAGGGAGAGTAAATTACCTCTCAACATGTAGCCAGAAGAAGCAATCTCAGACAATCGTGGAGCAACCACGATTGGAGAAACCAAGAGGAGACCGAGTGGAGGCATCCAGTCATACAGAGACCTCCAGTAGGGGGAAATTTCGAGCCAAGTGGGCAGAGGGAACACATGCATCCATACCTCCAGGTGTGAGGTGGGGCGATTTGAAATGAGAGTCCCAAGAGGTTTGAAATTGGGTAAGGTCCATTGAGTGGTTTTATCTCATGGATCATACCTTGCTATGGGAGCCCAAAGTACATAGTAGCGGGAGGAATCAGTGGGATTGATGCAGTTAGAGATCAAAGTGACAGAGGATAGAGCAGTCAAATACTTAAGAAGCGTAGAGAGGGTTGACAACAGTGTAAAGAGGTAGAGTCATTATCTATAAATGGGACACTAAAGGCTTCTTGTCAAGCTTACAAGAACCTCTACCACTTCCAAAGCTTAAATATTCCCAAGATCTAGTGATTAACCAATTGCGGAATTAAAAGTGCTTGAAAATAGGTGTATGATTATGTCTGTTTTAAAACTGTTTATGTGTTGTAAGATGATTTGTTTAAACTGATATAAAACAAATAACAGTGGAACAATGCAACAAATAAGCAATCACACATAACAGTAATATAATATGGAGTTCACCCAAAACTCTTGGGCTACGTCTCCTTGAGCTCTAGTCAACTCGACTAGGCTCTATGGGATTATGGAAAAGTCCTTTTACAAGCTCCATGCTAAACTCCACTGGTTTACACTAAACACAATGGGCTTAGAACAACATCTTATCGCTGGCTCTTAAGCTCTTCGGCTTTCTGGCTTTGGCTCTAGCTCTGGCTCTTCGCTTTGGCTCGTGGATCTCGCTCTGGCTCTGGCTCTAGCTCTTGCCTCTCGGCTCCAGCTTCTCTGAGCTCTCTCTCGGCCTCTGTGTGCCTCTGTAATTTGCTTAACCTCCAAGCGACTCTCTTAGCAACTTTCAATTCTCTGGTTCACTCGTTCGACCTCCGAGCGATCCCGAAGACTCCCTCAACTGCTTGCGCTTTCCGCTTTGCCTACTCTCTACAGCTCTGCCTCGTCATTTGAGCTCTCTGGCTTCTTTGAGGCATTCTTCTAGATTTGCGGCTTCCTGTCCATTTCTCCATGCTAATCATTCCTATGTCTCTTCATATGGCCCTCTGGCTTATGGCTCTGTGGCTCTATGCATTATAAATGCATCGTTGTTTACAAAACGCCCGCTTGCCGCCTGGCATAATGATTAGGGGAAGTTACAAAGGAATCAGGCCTTTGTTCATGCGAAAACCTGAAAATAGAACAAAATTCCATTACACAGAGATTTACCGAAAATACACTATCGGACGTGAAATCCCAGACTTCAGATTCTCTGAAACCGCGCTTAAAAACCCTTTCAGGTTTGCCTTTTATGGCTATCGCAAGCCCACCATTGATCTGAGTGATCTCTGATCCAACTACTGACAGTCCATTTCAGGTGGCTTATGTGCACAGAGATTACCCGCCCTAAAAGGCAGTTTTCTCTCCCCCACGCCATGCCACGTGTCGGCCAGTGTATGGGTTCGGGCGGAGCTCGTCCAATACCACTTAGCGCCTCAAGCCCGCCCGAAATCCCACTTACCACGAAACTCAAAATTTATAGGGCTGCATTTACAAACCTTTTGGGTCTTGCTTTATCACATCTTGCAATTACACAGGTGTATTGGCCAAAAACCCTTTTATACGGTAAATACATTGAAAATCTAAATTTATGGATTTCAAATTTTATGCAATCAGGCCCCTAATCCCTATCGGGTCTGGGTCCTGATTGCTAATCACAATCGCAACAGCGCGAGGGTCTGCCCTTTGGGTATGCCGACCGTCGATCCACCGATCGCCAACATTGCACCTTGTGTATCGCATTAGTGGGGGTCTATGCCTTCTACTCCTCGGATCACTGATCACCCCGATAGCCAATCGCCGATATCGCTCATCGTAATCGCATTGTTGCATATCGCCCAGTCACGTGTCGCTATGCCTGGGGTCCCAATATCGGGCAAAGGCCTACCTCCGATGCGATAAGTCGGAAGTCGCTATCAGGGGAGTCCTTCTGCCTTTGCCTTAAGTCCTCCACTTAACCCTTCCGATGCGATTTTCCCTAAGGAGCCTTTTAGGCCATTTTTAGAAGAAATGCCTCCTTTTTCAAAGGACAAAGGCAATCTTCTTTTTGCAATAACTTCTTCATCCAAAATCCATTTTAGCCCATTCAAGTTGCAGTAGATTCAAAATGAGAAGATCTATGCAATTGGACCATTTTTAAGAGCATCCTTGGACTTTCATTTTCCTCTGTGAGGAACATTTTAGACTTAGAAGTCCATCTTAGATCCATTTTGGATCACACCTTCGCACTAAAAGAACTTTTGGTCTCTAAAAGACTGACATACTAATCTGAGAGTAACAACACCCTCTTTTTTCAGCCTGCATATACTTTCCTTGCATAGTGCCTTTGACCACTCTCCTTCCTGGATGTGCTGGTCCTCTTGGGAAGAATTGGTTTCCTTCTTGACTTCATGTAGAGCTCCTGCTGAGATGGTCACAGAAGGTAGTTTGAACTTATATGCCTTGATCATTGATCCAAGGTGGCTCAAACAAATGTGAAGCGACATCTGCTTCACAAAATTTTCATTTGTACCTGTTTGACAAGCTGTCAACAAAAACTGTTAACAACAACAAAAATACAGACAACCACTGGATGGCCTAAACTCCTGCTTCAACAAAAGAAACAGATTTTCACATCTTGTGAACACCTTCATGTCTTACATCTACATACAAATGATGGACTAGATACTAAGCCCACAAAATATGCCTTTACAACAAATGACCCTTCAAGTCAACCATGTAGGGAGGATCTCAAGGATTCCTTTCAAAAGATGAAACACTTCATCATTATCTCCATCTTGGAGACCACATCAACTTTTCTCAAGTCAATATTACATGTATGCCAAAGCAACCAACCCTCCAAGTTAATTACACATACATGTTCAAAAACAAGGAAATCATCAACATCCCTATGTTCATGCATTCATTTCATCCTTCAACTTTTGCTTAAGCACACTGTACTTTCGAAGTTGAAATGAAATATAATGTTGCAACAATAAAGTGAGTCTCCTACTCAACCTTTTTTCCATTCACCATCTTGGTAAAGCCCTGCAACTTGCATCTCATTAACAAAGAAATGCAAATAGATGCATCAATAGACATGCAATCTTAATTGGATAAGAACTCTAACCATTTCTTACCAATCCATTTCAAAGGTCTTTCCTTTATCTGCACATGAACATCAACATGTGAATCATCCTGAAACACATAATTCATGGAAACTTTCTTTCCATTCCTTCCATTCTCTCTTTCCACCTTCTTCAAGTTTCGTGGAAGCATTGTTGGATTCAGACTCCAACATTTTGCAACAAGATGTCCTTGCTTATGGAAATAAGTGCAACACATGTGCATCCTCTTGATAGCATGACTCGCCTTGTCCAATGGACCTTTGGCTTCTTGCTTCCTTTCCTTCAAAATTTTCTTGTATGTGGCCATTCTCTTCCAACATCTAGAAACATGATGGTTATCCAAACCACAAAAGGAGCATGCAATTCTTTTCCCATATCTATGTGGAAATTTATCATGCTTTGCAAAATCAAAAGGAAGATGATTAGAACCAGATTTATACCTTTCTCCTTCACCTTTATTGTCTTCATGAGGAGGTGAATCAAATGAAGAAGTGGCTCCCTTTGGAACACCAACAATCTCTTCAAGGCTGTCAGAGTTTCCACAACTCTCTGGTTCAAGTGCATGCTTATGAACACCTGCATCCTGCAAATGATGTTTCAAGCTATTACATTCCTCTTGAATACATTCTTCACACTCTTGAGGTAGAAGACCTGCAATGCAACTCCTTCTTGGCGCTGTTTCAATGGTCTTTATGGCAACTTTGGAAATCTCTCCATAAGACTGTCCATAGCCAAGACCCAAATAGTTAGGCCTTTCTTCAATCATTATTGGCTCAAAAATACGTTGTGCATGTCTACCCAAGCCTTTTCCTTCATAGCCCATCTTGAACATTAAATTGGAACCTATGCCTCTGGTATGTTTTTCAAAAGAACCAATGTAAGCATTCTTAGAAGAATTTGAAGACAAACAGGAACTATTTACCTCTTCTTCAAGCTAATACTTGACTAAGGCTTCCTTGGCAACAAAGAGTTGTGACTCCAATTCATGCATCCTTTTCAGGTTCATATTAGCAATATGAAGTTGCCTCTCCATTTCCTGCAATTTGTTAGAAATCATCTGCTTCTCTTCCTCCACGGAATTCAACTGCTCTCTAAGTATGTTACTCTTCCTTCCATCCTCATACATTTCTCTCACCATATCCATCATGATGAAAAAGTCTTGCTTCTTGTCTTCATTAAAGAATCTTGTGAAGAAAGAAGAATTTGAGGACTCACTTGTAGAAGTTGTCATTATGCCAATGAACAAAAGAACTTCAACAAGATTAACAAAGAGCTTTATTCAGCAACGTTTGCAACAAACCTCTTGTGCTTCAAGGATTGCCTTGAGGTCCTGTTGTGCCTTGCAAACAACCCCCCATTTCATATTTATTTTTATTTACAAAACCATTAAAATATGAGATGGGTCCCTCTTAAAATAAAATTGATGTCAATAACTCTTACTTTGTAAAAGTCCAACAAATCCAAGGAGCGCTTTATAAACTTCCCCTCAAAAGCAATATCTCTTTAAACATTGGAAATAAAGCAAATATGTGTTTATTGCGATAAAGCGATCGCAAGATCGCATATCGCAATAACATAAAGGATGCACCAAGCAATCAAAAGGCTCCCCCCGACGCGATAAAGCTATCGGCGATATCGGCGATCGACCATTCCCTTGTGCACCACTATTGCGCCCATCGTTAAAGCCCCGACCCGATAAAGCTATCGGCGATATCCGCGATCGGCATTCCCTTGTGCACCTCTATTGCGCCCATCGTTAAAGCCCCGACCCGATAAAGCTATCGGCGATATCAGCAATCGACATTCCCCTTCTTATCGCAAGCATTGTTCATATGCCTTTCGCCGATGCGATATCGGCGATCGGCGATCGGTGGTTTCCCCTGTTGAATCCTTAATGCGCATAGGCCTTTCCCCGATGCGATATCGGCGATCGGCGATCGGCAACACGCAAAGAATTGTTAAAACTACCCTCGCGCCCCTGCCTGATCCGATAAGATAAGGCACAGTTCTCAACGAAAAGCCGTTAAAGTGATTGGAAAGCCCGAGTTAATGACAATTAAGGCATAATCATCCCCGCTCGGCCGCCAGTACGCCCATTGCATGATTTAAAAGATCTTTCGGCAAATATTGTACTAATGAGCATTTATAAGGTGGCAGGTCCTATACGGTCCCTTAATGAATCCATCCCCTCAGATCTGCCTATAGATCGTATCCGCGCTGTTTTAATAAATACAAAGTATATCGACGTTCTTCTTTCTATTTTACTATCAGTTGTGAGTTTCATTCTTATCTCAGTGTTACGCCAAAACCACCTCTCTGTGCAGAATACAGATTTTCGAAGCAACTCAGGCATAATGGGTAAAAAGCAGAAGAAGGTTGCAGGCGTTATTGATTCACCAGCCGCACCACAACTAATAGTAAATAGGCGGAAAGGTTTGATATCAGATACAACGTGCGCGGGCCTTGCCAGAACAACTTGGCAAGGAACTTATGATTTGCTAGAAGCCGAGAAACCTGAGCAAGTGGTAGAAGAAGCTACCACAGATTCTACCAAAAAATCAGAGTGCACTCTCAAGGATTTGGCCGACTCCTTCCTACATAGGATAGCGGCAAGAGAGCAAATGCTTCCATACACCAATGTTATCAAGTGGGCAATTGAAGAAATTCCTATCACAGACAGAACTTTCGTCGCAAACGATGGAAGGATTTTTGGGTCCTTCAAGCCAGAGGATTTGAGGCAAATGTATCATTTGCCTATGCCAGAGAAAGTTTACAATAGCGCATTTCTGGAGAAGTTCGCAAGTGAAAATGAAATTGAGTCTGAACCTATCAAAGATTGGAGGCAGAATCCAAGTAAGCACAAGCATGAATCCTCTGGTAAGTACTCGGTCGACTCCTTGTGTTCACCTTATTGCTATGCCGCTATAATGATGTGTAGATTATGGGGTCTGCATGATTCCGCCATTTTTACTATCGAAATGGTTCCCCTCATGGAGGCGGTAGTCAACAGTTGGATTATGGATTGGGCCACTATCCTTTCGGATAAGCTTGCCCTTGCTGTTAGTAAATTTAGGAATCAGACCAGAGTCAGCGAGAGGATAATCCCTCCGTTCTACTACAGCGCTTATATTTTGGATACCTTGTGTTTTAATTCCGAATTCCCCATTCTCGGTTGGAGGTGGACCGCAC
>APFE031105283.1:0-12374 GCA_000404065.3 Pinus taeda
CAAGAGTGAAGAGTTTAATCATAAGTTGGACGACTTCAAGTGCAGAATGTGAGTCATAGATCTCTTTCAGCTTTTGTAAAGCTTCAAAGGCAGTTGAATATGTTGAAATGTGGCGACTCACCTCCCTATTTACAGATGCTGCGATTAATGCATACGCTTTGCTGTTCTTGTTTTCCCAGATGGTGAGCTCTTTGTCTGATGTAGGCTTTTCTGGGTCACTGTCTCCTTCTCCGACACACACTCCTTTCCACAGCTCATTGAAAATGAGAGTGTGTTGTACCATCTGGGACCAGTCAGGGTAGTTCTCCTTACCAGTGAGAACTATTCCTATCATAGAGATGATTGAATGCATTTTGTAAAAAAAATTACTTCTGCTGATATTAAACACTTTTGCTGATAGACTAATACTTCTGATGGCAAAAAAAAAACCCTTATGAAAAAAGACTTCTGCTGCTATATAGTCAAGTTTTCTGCTGCTATCCTTGGCATCTAAAAGTATGATAAACTTCTGTTGTTATACCATTTAAATATATCTCTTTACAGTCAGACAACTTTTCAATCACTATTTAAATATATCTCTTTATATGTCAGACAACTTTTCAATGTTAAACAATGTTTCAAATATATATCAGAGTTTCAAATACATATCCGCTCATAACAGTGACATATCAAAACTGCGCTATCCATATCTCAATCAGCCTTTAAAAATAGATTATATCACCATGTGAGTTTCTTCAAACAGCATAAAACATCGTTTTCTTTTTGCTCATATCCGCATATATCAAACAACTTTTTTTTTTTGTTTCAACATCAGTACATATGCATGGCACACACCAGCGTTTCAAAGAAGGGAAATTTTACATAAACCAAGTGATCAAATTGCCTTGAAATTGCAGATATCCCGTGCTATAGACAAAGAGTGACAGGTTCTACCGGGAGTAGAAGCATCGTTCTACCGTTCTACCCCGAGAGCATTCGCAGGCATCGGTCAACTGTCCATACTCATATAAGGACAAGAGTGACAGGTTCTACCGGCCGTTTAAATTTCTGGTCTTTGGGTCTTCTACACCTTGCTCTTATGATTATCCATATTATGAAGCTTTCCTTGCTATCTAATGCGTTGAATTTCTTGTCTTTTGGTTTTCTACACCTTGGTATTATGATATATCCATATTATGAAGCTTTCCTTGCTCTCTAATGCGTCGAACCTTTCCTGGTTCATCTTTGAAACCTCTCAGGATGGATCAACCTACGTTTTCAACACACTGACAATAACATGAAATTCGAGCTTTAACAACACCAGTCAATGGTATTTTCAGTAAGAAGTCACACTGCTAATACATTCTTCGCAGCACAGAACTAAACTGTCGTACTGAACAGAGCTTAAAATTTCCCAACAAAATAGAGCATTTTATGCATTGAACAGGATTGATTACCAGCAAACAGGACATACCTTTCTTCAGGCATGTCAAGCTTCAACAGAATTTTGTAGAATACGTTATGAACCGCACTGGCGCTACTGCTATCAGCGCAACTCCTCCAACTGAGCCAACGATTATAATGGTAGTCTTCAAAAAAAGAGTCTTCAGGCAGCGTGTGTTTCATTCAGGTATGCAGCTTCAGGTGTGGGACAGAGGAGCAGAAGGCGGGTAGGACAGGAGTTACAAAGCAAGGTTAAAAATAGAACCTGGGACCTGTGCTCTGATACAATGTCAGGCCAGGAGTAACTCCAGAAAACTAATACGTTTATTCATTTAACCAGCTATCTAATATATACATGAATGTGATTGTTCAGTTCATCTTCTCGATGACTGTTCACATTTAGTTCCCTAATCACTGAGGATTAGGTGTCAACATATTTTATATTAAATATTTTTTATTATAATATTGTAAATTATTATAATTTGTCTAATATAGTAAATTTTAAGTAATAAAAATTAGAGTAATCAAATATCATTTTATTCATATAGTTTTTTATGATTATTTATAATATTTATTTGTATATATGTATTTTTTCTACATTTTATATACCCAAAATATATCTAAACAAAAAAAAGAGAAAGTAGCGACATTGCTATCATGTAGCTCTTGATTTCACTTAATGTCCAAATGTTTTCAGACTTTGAAAATAATCATATAAGTAATTATTACTTAAAATTTCACTCCTTTATCATGAAGAGAAAAAAAACAATCTAAAGCACTAAAAACACATTTAATTTTAAATTTGTTTTGGAAATATATAATTGATTATTGCCTATTTATAAAACTTACACAAAATTATTATTAAATATATATTTTTCGTCAAAAAATAATAACTTATATTTGCTTTAATATTGATTCAAAATAATTATATAAAGATAGTTTAATGATTGAGATAATTTACCCTTAAATACATATTCCTTATATAGAATAAAAAGAATATATACTAATATATATATATATATTATATATAATTAATCTCAAAGTATTATAAAAATTATAAATTAATTATAGTTTATAGGGTGTAGAGAAGATGGTGAGAAGGTGTTATGTTAAGGCACTTTGTGGTGTAAAGATCCTTGGTTTGAAACTCCATGAGAAAGTTGTATCCATGCTAAGCGCCAGTGTGGCTAAGGTCAAGTGTGATCTATGGACAATTTTCATAGACTTCGATGCCCCTGGGTCATGGCTACTTAAGCCATAAGTTAAAAGTGTCATTTGAAATATTTTAAACATTCATTGATTTAATCTCTTACTCATTCTCAAATAAATTAAATGTGAAACAAGTAAAAAAATATATTAACCTAGTCATAGCATTTCCCTACCTTAGTTAAACAATTTAGTAAACATATAAACTACTTACCAAACATATAAATAAAAAAAACCCTCATAATTTCAAATAAGATATTAAAATAAATAATATATACAATTAGTTATAGATGGAGATGAACATGAATATGCACTATTAATATATACTCTTATTACTGTAAAGATTATTGAGCTAAAAGGCTCATTCTACAACCCAGTATGAGGGGTTGTGTAAGTATGTTTGTTGCCAATGTGGAGTTGACATCTGTTTCTCTTAAAATAAAAATAAATTTCACTCTAAATAGAAAAATAATCTAGGCTATAATAAGAAAATTGAATATGCTATGCATGTAAGTAATTAAAAGTAAAATAAATATGTGAGTAAGATGTTTTAAACGTTAATACTTTTCAAAAATATTCAACACGGAATTAAATAAAAATATTTAATTATCTATGTTAATTAATTTATGTCCATATCAACTTCAAATTATATTATATATAGAAATTAAATGGTTATAATAATATTTTAACCATTATATATAATAAAATATTCAATGTGGGTTATCAATAAAATATATTAATACAAAATATATTAACATATACTAAAAAACTATATTCTAATAAAAAGCTATTTAATTGTGCTAACAAAATTGTCTCCGATAAAACATATAATAATTTACAAATTAATATTGACATATACTTAAAACTATATTAATAATAAAAAGCTATTTTAATTTGTGCTAACAAATTGTCTCGATAAATGTATTATATAAAATATTTTAAACATTTGAAATTCAATAATTTATAGCTTGTTTCTCCATATACTTTATAGACCATTCAAACATTCAATTTAAACAAAGAAAAATTACACATTGTATTTTACTATCTAAAAAAGAATTAAGACATGAATTTTTTTGAAAATTTGACCCTCTTGACTCATGTTTAAACCATACTTATATATACTGAAAAATATAAAATATATCCCTATAAAGTGAAAGTGTATGACCCCTAACAATAATAATAAATAAAAAAAATATAATATTAAAAAAATAAAAAAATAATAAAAATAAAATAAAATAATAAGATAATATAATCATAATAAATAATAAAATGTAAATATAATATATATATTATATATATATATAGTAAAGAAAATATAAAATAAATAAAAGATAAGCAAAAAAAAAATATAATAAATAAAATAAGAAAGAATTAAATTAAGAAAAATATTAAATTAAGTAAAACTTTAAATAAGAAAATAAAAGTTGCATGTTGACATATGGAATGTGTGTATGGGGATCTTTTTCCATTGTTTAATTTATTTAATGGACGATGATGAAGATGAGATTCATCGTTCTTTTATCCATTCCCTTAGGAGAAAAGTGTTGTGATACAAACGATTCCCCGGCAGTAGTACGTTGACTGAGGGCTTGGACGTGACCAACTATAGAAAGATTATGTGTAGCCGAGCCTATAGTTGGATGGAAAGTCATCTCCAAAAATTTTGTTGCGGTTAGTAGAATTCAAAGAGAATTCAACTCTAAAAGCACAAATTAAAGAATATCGTTGATACAGGTAAGTTGTCTCTAATCGTGTTTTTGAAAATTCTATGTTAAATAGTTGAATGGTTTGGTGTTAAATATTAATATATAAATTGATGAATAATTTATATATTGTAAATCGAGGTTGTTACAAAAAGGTGAGGAAGGACTGAAAGACCCATTGAATTCCTATCAAAATTTGTGACATTTAAACATTTCTAATTACATGCTAGAACATCAACATTCCCTTTACAAGTAATAAATCTCAAAGTGCGAATCAAGTAGCGGAAAATCTATTTCAAATTATATGAACATTTTAAAACAATGGCTACATAGTAGCTAGTACCTATTGTGTCGCTTAAATGTAGCTTAATTATAACTAAAAAACAATAAAGACAAAAGTTTTGTCACAAAAATAAAAGAAGTAATAAAATGTGATATTGTTGAATGCCATCACCAAAAATTAAAAAATATAATTAATAAATATTGTTAATATTAACATATATATACACTTTAAATATATCTTGTATTTGTATTAATGTTTATGTGTTTTTTTTTAAGTAATAATTAATTTATTAAAAATGTTTTTATATAAAATAAGTGATCAAAAATTGAAATACAGAGAAAAAACTATAATTCATGAAAATGGTAATAATAGGAAAAAAACGCTAAATAAAAAGAAAACAAAAGATTAATAGGTAATAGAAATAGAAGTTACTAAAGAGCTCATAATAAGGCTTCAACCAATCACCTTACAAATAAAAAAATTTAAATAATAAAAGAAATTGAATTCACAAAATTAAACTATAAGTGGTAAAAAGTTTTGGTAAATAAAAACTCATACATAGTCAAAAACAAATTAAATGTGTAATACCCTTCTCGCCACAGATATAATAAATATTTGTATAATTGTAACATTATTATGTTAATTACTTACTTTTTTTTAAATAAGTCATTAATAATAAAATAAAAAATATAGGAATAACAATAAGTAATTAGTTTATATAAATAATTATATACATTTAGAAATAATTAATAATTATTAAAATAATAGAAATCTTATTAAAAATGAAAAGTAAATTGGCTGAATAATATTTTAAATAATTAATACAAATTATTTTCAATAACATTTCTAAATAATTATTAAAAATAAATCTCGATCAATATTAAACATTCCCAATATTTTAATTTCTATAAACTTAAGGCATGACAAACAATTATCTACACATGTTTTCTTAATTTTTTATTTGCCAAAATTCAATGAGGGTAGAATTTTGTTCCTTGGGAATTTAAGGTTCGAAAAAACCTTACGATTTATTAAAAATATAAATAAACTTAAGGCATGACAAACAATTATCTAAACATTTTTTCTTAATTTTTTATTTGCCAAAATTCAATGAGGGTAGAATTTTGTTCCTGGGGAATTTAAGGTTCGAAAAAACCTTATGATTTATTAAAAATATAAGGTCAATGGTTAATGATATAATATGAGCAAGTAGCTACAAGGTATAGAATTGGTGGACGCTGTAGTGTGAAGGCAGTCTTTCGGTAATGACTACTTGTTTGGAATCTTATGTCCAACCTACTTGATTTTCAATGAGGGTTTAATCTTCAACAAGGGTTTATAGCGGCAGTGGTCGTTATTCCATAGATGTCTCACTTACTGAACTCTCTACTAGACTTACTTTGTGTTACAAGAGTAAATTAGCCTAGACTCACTTTGTGTTACAAGAGTAAATTAGCCTAAACTCACTTTGTGTTACAAGAGTATATTAGCCTAGTTGTTGAGTTCTCTTAAACTAGGTTATGTTATATTTTTTATTACGATACTCTTCTATTTTATTATCTATTTTCAGATTATATAAAATAATGATAAGTTTATTAAAAATGTATATATTATTTAGATAATGTATTAATATGAGGAAGATAAAAGTCCTCGTAAGATATAAAATTATTTCTTGACATGTTTTCAAAATACAAAGAATACAAAGGGTGGAAGTTTACACTATTGATATGTTCTCACTATGGAAATGAAGAAATAATGCAGTATCAATTATAATTTGAATATTTTTATCTATTTCAATAATCATAAAAAATAATATTAAGATATATTGATTTTAGTGGTGATTTTAGGAAAAAATTGCTTTAGAAAAAATGAGAAGTATCAATAGTTTTAGGAATAATACAACACAAAATAATATGGTAAATTTATTTTAAAACTAGTAAAATGCAAATGATATAAATCAACTTTCAATAATAATGCAAGACAATAGGAAATACAATAGGATGAATGAAGTATTTGTATTCATTTTAATGACAATATTAAAAAAATGGTGCATCATTTGTTTTATTATTATTAATAATAATAAAGAGAAAAATGATTCACTACATTTGTTGAATAAATGATAGTAATAAATTCACACTAAAAATTAATTTCAATACATAGATGGTGGAAATTATCAAGCGAAATGATTTTTGGAAATTATTTATTGAAATCACTTAATGCGTCTCAAATTTAGAATGCATATTTTAAGTTGAACAGTTGTACTTTGTTTATTTGTTTGATTTGATTCATTTATTAATATTTATAAATTAAAATCATTATAATGTTATGATAAAAAGAATATTTACAAATAAAAATATATAGTGGGTTGATATATGTAATGCTTAAAATAAAAATCATGGACTACATTATAAATAGAATGATGAGGAATACATAAGGTTGGAGATGCCAGGAAAGTGCCCATGAGGAGTAGAAGCTAGGAGGGTGCATGGCAGTTGTCACACTAAGATAGAGAAAATATAAAAAACTTAGCTTTATATCCTCCAGTGCAGCTAAGTGTCATGATAATAAAAACTAACAAGCACCCTGTATCATACCTTACTGACAACATTAGATCTCCATTAACTATACAAGAGGCACTTGATTTCAAGGACCAAACAGAAGATGATGCCATTAATAATTTTATTAGTCAAACTGAACTCAGATCCCACACACAATGTCACATGATAGAGGAAGCATTTGATAACGAATTAGAAGAAGATCTTCTTAAAGATACACATGATCAAACAATACCTATTACCTCTGTTGCAAATAGTAAAATTGTGGAAATTGAACTAGGAAAGGCCTTAAACATTAATGTCAACCTCACCTCTAAACAAGAAATGAAGCTCATCCAATTATTGAGGAGATATAAAGAAGCATTTGCGTGGGACTACCGTGATATGAAAGGAATTGATCCCCAATTATGTACACACCACATTTACATAGAAAAAGATGTGAGACCTGTTCACCAGCCTGAAAGGAGACTTAATCCTCATCTAAAAGATGTCGTAAAAGTTGAACTTCAAAAAATTTTAGATTTCAATTTCATCTAACCTATCTCCAATAGTAAATGGGTCTCTCCACTTGTGATGTTACTAAAAAAGAATGGGAAGTGGAGGATTTGTGTGGACTACAGATAGCTAAATAAGGCAACACAAAAAGACCACTTCCCTCTTCGATTCATTGATCAAGTATTAGACACTTTGGCAGGAAAGAAATCCTTTTCCTTCCTAGATGGCTTCAGTGGATACAATCAGATCCAGATTGCTCCTAAAGACCAAGACAAAACCACTTTTACTTGTCCTTGGGGAACATTTGCCTACATAGTTCTACCTTTTGGCTTATGCAATGCTCCTACCACATTCTAAAGGGTTATCCTCAGCATTTTTGCAGACTTAATAATGAAGGAATTGAAGTATATATGGATGAATTTACACCATACGGAGATGATTTTGATCAGCACTACACACATTAGAAAAAGTCCTACAATGCTGCATTGCTACCAGGGTTTGTTTAAGCCTTGAAAAATGTTATATCATGATGACTGAAGGACTTATTCTAGGACACTATATCTCAACAACTAGCATTCATGTAGACCCAGCCAAAATCCAAATAATTTTTCTAATTCCCACTTCTACTACTCAAACGGAGGTACGTAGTTTTCTTCGATTTTTTGGTTATTTTAGGAGGTTTATAGAACATTTTTCGCATATTGTTGCACCTCTATATGCACTAATAGGGAATTTTGACTTTCTTTGGACATAAAAATGTGAACGTGCTTTCCAAGATCTGAAGAAACTTGTGTCCATGGCCCCAGTCCTTCAAGGACCCAATTGGGATTTGCCATTTCAAATATCATCAAATGCCTCAGATACAGCCATTGGAGCAGTCCTTGGGCAGGAAGACGATAAAAAACCTTATGCAATTTATTATATTAGCAAAAAATTATCTCTTGCTGAATTGAATTATACTGTTACTGAAAAAGAATTTCTAGTTGTAATACATGCTGTCAATAAGTTTGGGCATTACATTACTGGATATCTTGTTATCTTGTATACAAATCATTCTACCATAAAATATTTAGCAAAAAAGCCTATCAAAAATGGGAGAACAACTAGATGGTTGATTTCATTGCAGGAATTTGATATTATAATCAAGGATCGACCTCGAAAACAAAATCCTGTAGCTAATTTTCTCTCGCGAATGCCAAAGCCAATCGACACAGCAGTAGTTGAGGATCAATTTGCAGATGAGCATTTGTTTGTTGTTACTGTTAAAACACCTAGGTATGCTGATGTTGCCAATTACCTAGCAGTAGGTAAACTAACGAAACATCTAACCCCCAATGGCAGAAACAGATTGTCCACTGAAGTGTTCAATTTTCCTAGATTGGGGGCTACCTATTTCTTACAGGAGCAGATATGCACATCAGGAGATGTGTCTGGGAGGATGAAATTTTTGATATATTGAAAGCTAGTTATACGGACCATGTGGCGGACACTTTGCCGATAAGAGAACTAGACATAAGGTGCTACAAACAGGGTATTATTGGCCCACAATTTTCAAAGATGCAAAGAAATTCGTCCAATCCTATGACAGTTTCCAGACAGCAGGATGCCCTGGTCAGTCCAATGAAATGCCCCTAAACCCGTAGTTATTCATTAACCATTCGAGCGATGGGCCCTCGATTTCATTGGACCAATGAACCCATCATCAAACTAGAAAACATATATTTTGGTGGCAATAGAATATGTCACCAAATGGGTTGAAGTAAGGGCATTGAAGAGAGCTATAGAGGATTTTGTCATACAACTCAGGTTTCATATATTTGTGCACTATGGCCTTCCAAGAGATATAATTACAGACAGTGGACCACAGTTTGCTGGTAAAAAAATAGTTGCAACACTCAAAAACTATTATATCCAGCACAAAATCACTACTCCATACCACCCACAGGCAAATGGTCAGGCAGAAAGCCGCAATAAAATAATGGAAGCAATCCTAACAAAAACCATTGTGTCACATAGACGCAATTGGGCTGCAAAATTACCAGAAGCCTTGTGGGCTTATAGAACAACATGGAGAAGCATCACCAGCTACTCACCTTATCAATTAATGTTTGGAAAGAAACCCATCTTTCCCATATAACTTGAAATCCAAACATTGCGAACAGCACAAGAAGTTGTCTTAGATCTAACCGAGGCACAAATTAATTGACTACAGCAAATCAATGAGTTGGATGAAATCAAGCTCTCTGCGCTTCAAAACACTGCATTGATCCAATAGCAGTGAGCTAAATGGCATGATGCTCTCATTAAAAACAAAGTCTTCCACAAAGGAAACTAGGCACTTTTGTACGATTCCAGGTTTCATGACTTTCCCGGGAAACTTCAAACTCGTTGGCTGGGGCCATATGAAATCCTAAAGGTACATGACAATGGTACTCTTACTCTAATCACTATTGAGAGTTCTGGATATGCCTTCAAGGAAAATGGCCACTGAGTTCGACCTTATCGCAAACCACTTACTTGAGAATCCTTCTGCCAGCAACTGCGTGAAGACTCTGATATGGAAATTTTGGCAGAGGGAGAGAAGTCTTCCTCACTTGTGATTCATTAAGTGATTAATCTCCTTTTACACTTTGTACATAATTTCTTTGTTTTGTTAAATCATCTTTGTACATATTTTTGATGTTACTTTTCAAAGCAGCAACAATTTTACTATTTTTGTTGTTCCTTTTCTCAAAGGGATAGCCTTTTCGTTTTGTTGTTCCTTTTCTAAAGGGACAACACCTTTTGGATTAGCTGTTCACTTTGCATTAATTTTCTTGTTCTTCTTATCATGTGTTTTTGTTGTTCCTTTTCCAAAGGAACGACACATTTCCTTTTTATTGTTCCTTTTCCAAAGGAACGACACTTTTGATTTTCTTGTTGTTCCTTTTCCAAAGGAACGGCATTTGCGATTTCTGTTGTTCCTTTTCCAAAGGAACAACATTTTTTATTTTTGTTGTTTCTTTTCCAAAGGAACGAAATTAGTATTTTCTGTTGTTTCTTTTCCAAAGGAACACCATTTTTTATTTTTTGCATTGGCATTTTTTGTTCTTCCTTTTCCAAAGGAATAGCATTTTTTATTTTTGTTGTTCCTTTTCCAAAGGAAGGACATTAGTATTTTCTACTGTTCCTTTTCCAAATGAACAACATTTTTGAATTTTGTTGTTCATTTTCCAAAGGAACGGCATTGGTATTTTCTATTGTTCCTTTTCCAAAGGAACAATATTTTTTATTTTTGTTGTTCCTTTTCCAAATGAACAACACTTTTGATTTTTGTTGTTCCTTTTCCAAAGGAACGGCACTTGCATTTTTCTGCTGTTCTTTTTCAAAAGGAACACCACTTGTATTCGTTTTCTCTTCCTTTTTGAAATAACACCATCGTCGTATTCCTTTTACTTATGCTTTCTCCCCTTGCTGTTTTAATTTAAAGATGCCTACTATTCCTGCTATTTCAAGTCTTTTGGAACACAGTTATGCACTTATGCAATGGATAGAAAACAACAACATACTGAAATCAGTAAATTATAAAATCGCTATTTTTACAAGAAATTGCTTTGAATTGGTAAGAGGACAGAGGGAAGGACACATTTACCCATTACTTTTGATGTCATTGTTCCATTAATTCTGATCTGATTGGTTATCTTTATCATGTTGGTTCCTTTTAAATTTTCACAATTTTATTTGATTATTATTCATGAATAAGAACAAAGGGTTTATATGTTCCTATTGAGACGATAAGACTTCCTCCACCATTCCTACTCTTAAGGAGTGTGGAACCACCCTTTGTGTATAAATAGGAAAGTAATTTATGAAAGAAAAAAGACGAAAAATGATGGTTTAATGACTTGTTTATATAAGTTGTCAAATGCAGGATAGGGGGTCTCATCAAGAGCTAGCCTACCATGATCATGAGGAAGAAAGTGAAGTGGTATTCCCACTATGGCCACCACACCAAGGATATGGTCCAAAAGGTACATCAAATAAAGAGCCCTTGGAACTGGAGGTCTCATCATGAGCCAGCCTACCCACCTTTCACTCCTTCCTCGTGAATGGCATTATGGATAACTGGTCACCAAGCTAGCATAATGGCCTACATTTTGACATCACACAACATTTCCTAAGCATACACAAAGGATCATGGTTCCATGGGTGAAACAAACAACTCTACCAAGGTTATGGACACCTGTTGGCAGCAGAGCTTTGTTAATGGTATTGAAGTCACATTACTTATACACCAATAGGTAATTATTAACACCCTTCTATCTCTACACCTTTGTAATAAATCACATAAGAGTATGTATATTATTTCCTGAACCATTAAACACACGTAAATCTATTATCACCAATCATGAGAGAAAAAGTTGAAAATGACCACACGAGACTTTTTGTGCACAACAGTTGTCCTATCCTCCCAGCCTCACATCATATCACAATAGTCTCTTACTTGTTAAGTGATCCGATTATACACCTCGATTTCGGTAACTTGCCACTTTTGTAAACATGGCATGTTGCCATATGTTGTTCCTTTATGACTCTATTCTAGGGCAGATCGGCATGCCGCTCCTTTATTTGACGGCCGGGGCCGGCCTATCACATTGTAGGGGGGAGGTTAACCTCATTATTCACTGGGTTATGTGTCAAACCGCTATTCGGGAAATTGTGTACTTGGGA
>APFE031105284.1:9091-32806 GCA_000404065.3 Pinus taeda
TGACAAATGGAAAGCAGCCATGAAGGAAGAAATGATGGCCTTGAGTAAAAACGACACATGGGATCTGGTGGAGCTTCCAAAAGGCAGGAAAACTATGGGATGCAAGTGGGTGTTCAAGCTGAAATGGGGTGTGAATGATACGGAAGACAGGTACAAAGCTCGGCTGGTTGAAAAAGGATTTTCTTAGAAAGCTGGCATAGACTTTCATGAGATATTTTCACCAGTGGTTAAAATTGTTTCAATTAGAATTGTGTTAGCATTAGTGTCTTTGTTTGATTTGGAGTTGCAGCAGTTAGATGTTAAGACTGCATTTCTACATGGTGATTTAGATGAGGAAATATATATGGAACAACCGGAAGGGTTTGTTCAGCATCGCAATGCGAAATTTGTCTGCATGCTAAATAAGTCATTATATGGCCTGAAGCAGTCGCCTCGGCAGTGGTATAAGAAGTTTGATTCTTTCATGTTGAGTCAGAAGTATGTTAGAAGTGAATATGATCATTGTGTTTATTTCAAACAGTTGAATAATGGCATGTTCATTATCTTAGTGTTATATGTTGATGATATGCTTTTAGCAAGCAAAAGCATTAAAGAAATCAACAGGTTGAAGACTCAGATGGCAAGGACGTTTGATATGAAAGATCTAGGAGCCGCAAGACAGATTTTGGGCATGGAGATTTTCAGAGACAGGAGTAATGGTAAGTTGTGGCTATCACAACAGAAGTACGTTGAGAAAATACTTTTGAGGTTTGGTATGAACAATGTGAAGCCTGTGTCGATCCCTTTAGCTTCCCATTTTAAGCTTTCTTCGAGTTTATGTCCTAATACAGATGAAGAAAAGGATTATATGTCTCGAATTCCTTATGCCAATGTAGTAGGATGTTTGATGTATGCGATGGTATGTACGCGACCAGATATTTCTCATGCAGTTGGGGTTGTCAGCAGGTACATGGCAAATCCGGGTAAAGAACACTGGTCAGCAGTGAAATGGGTGCTTCGATACTTGAGAGGCATAAGTAGTTATTGTATTTCTTACAATAAGAGTAGTGAATATGTTTGTGGATATGTTGATTCTGATTTTGCAGGTGATTTGGATAAGAGGAGATCAACTTCAGGGTACGTCTTTAGTCTTGCAGGTGGAGCTATTAGCTGGATGTCAAAGCTACAGAACATTGTTGCTTTGTCTACTACTGAAGCAGAATACATTGCTGCTTCTCATGCTTGCAAAGAGGCAGTTTGGTTGAAAGGTTTGCTTGGCGAGTTTGGTAGGTTATAGGACAACATCAGGTTACTTTGTGATAGTCAAAGTGCAATACATTTGGCTAAAAATCCGGCCTATCATAGTAAGTCAAAGCATATTCCAATCAAATATCATTTTGTAAGACAGGTTATCACTGAAAGGGGATTTTTTCTTGAAAAGGTGCGTACAAAGGAGAACTGTGCAGACATGTTCACGAAACCAGTTTTGTTGGAGAAGCTACGCTGGTGTTTGGCTTCTCTTGGCTTGCAGAAAAGATAAAATAATAATAACAGGGCATCAGGCTAATTGTTGTCAAGGTGGAGATTGTTGAGATTTTTCTATTTTAGTCAAAATAGACAAAATCCCAGTGTGTGACAACAATAGAAAATCTGTTGCTGGATTATCTCCAGGTTGTTGGGAGCAAATTAATGCATCCTAAATTTGATGTGAGAGCAGTTAGGTTCTCTCTTTTATAAAATAGGTTGTCATACGGATAGCTGGGTGTGAGTGTGAGAGTTTCATTGATGTAATTTCCAATTTTAATAATATATTGTCGATGCCTATGTTTGGTGGACGTAGCCCAGATTAGTTGGGTGAACCACGTTAAAAGTTGTGTTCTATGTGTTTGATCTTCTGCTGTGTTAATGCTGTGTGTTTTTTAATTGATTTGCTGTGCCTGAATTCCAACATTTGTCATCAAAGCTTGCCACAAGGGAAAATGGCTAACTGGCAGTACATACACTTGTTCAGTAATATTTTGGAGTTGGTTTAAAATTAAAAATCATGCCTACCTTCTACTGCCAGTCCTAGGCCAAGGAACAAGGAACCATTTGCTAAAATCTATTCATGCATTAGATCTAATTCCTTTGTTTAGACTATGGCTATATCAAACATTTATCAATGGAAAAATGTTATGATTTGTTGTTTATCTCATCTTGTATTCGAATTTATTTTCTATAGCCTAATGAGTATTAAAAAAACATATATAAATTGATTTATGGCCTTATGCCTAACTCTAGAGAATCTGTGATGGCAATATGCTACTAGTATAAACCTACGGTGTCGCTTCTCTCATCAACTGGATTTGAGATCTTATATCCTAATGTAACAAAGACTTATTTGATTTTAATCTCAGACTTCTAATTTCAGGATTCTTTCTCCATTTCCGGTGTATCTAATGATTACTTTTACTCACGATCTAAGCTACTCGCAGAGGGTGCGAGTTGGTTGGTTGGGCATGCCAAACTAGCTCGGCACCTCTCTTGTTATCTATTTCTTTGTGTGGTTTGTTAATCTCGTTAATACTGTGTTCATGTACAGTATTGGTGTATTGATTGCATGGTTTGTTTATAAACTCATTAGTTTTGTGTGTAACCTTTTACACTTTGTCTCTTTAATACTCATAAAGTGCTTCGACTTATGATTGTTTGGTATTTAGATATGGAAGAGTGAAGTTATAAGTGTGATAGATCTCTTTAAAATCATTATATATTCGACTGTGTGAACAAAAATCATAAACTATAATGATATATTGTTATATTCTGAGAGGTGATTTTTTTGCAACACTTTGATGCTAGTTTCATAGTAAGGTTTTGGTCTTACTTTAGATCTGAGATATTTTAATGAAGTATTAACATGGAAATATAGAGCATATGACAATGCCGCTAGAAATATAAAAGGTGTCAAAATGAAGACCAACTTCCCAGCTCCCTACCTCCCTCTAAACAACGTCCACATACAAGGATGCAGCCCCGCAGCCACTACCGCTCTGCCTCCCTCTCTGCCTGCTAATCATGCCAATAACAAGAATGGGTGTTCTGCTAATATCTCTAAACAAATAATGCCCTCAACGCACTTTTATATGAATGATGGATTGGAAACGCAAAGAGTGAACAAACACAGCATGAGTACTCCATGGAGTACTGGATGTATTGGTATTTCCAATATCATTCCCACCAATCTTGTAGACTTCGCTATCCTTCTGCAGTAGTAGCAATAGCCGCAGCCGATGGTGATGCCCTTGTGTGGTAAAATTGTGGGGACTCACATGATAAATAAACCCAATGGCAATGAGTGGGTAGGAGCAGGTTCAACCAAGAATAAACTTCCTACAACTAGCTCACAGACTACTACTTGTGATTTATATTCCTCCTCAGTAGTATTGGACAGTCAACTCTCCCCAGATGATCTTGTCATACAGGAAAAAGTGACTCTGAAATCATTTGATTTGAATTTTCCACCTCCAAGGGAAGAAGACAACGAAGATGAGCATTAAACCCCCTCTCTCACTGTGTCTCTTGGATTCGTTTTTCACATAATCTCCTCGAGGGTACCAAAGGATTGGCATGAACAAGAAGATTGATGGATGGGGTTCATCATTCTATGAACAGATACCGATGAGATCTAATTTTGTTGTTCTTCTTTTTGTATTTTGCTATACAGATTTTCTTCTTAGCTTTTGTTTTAGATTTGAGAACCTGCCTCTGTTATTGTTAGTATATATTCATTCATAATCATTGTCAGTGTTTATTCATTCATTTAAGTTATTTTTGCAAGATTCAGTGGACTTTCTTTCCTATATTTTTCATTCATTTTATTTATTCATTTGGTTTTTTCTGCAAATCTTGGCCGGTACAAAAATAGTGTAATAAAAAATCAATATCATTTAATTTAAAACAGTCTACATCAATGAGTAGCTTGTACAAATCTATTCCTAACAAGAAAATTATTATTAATCACTTTAAAACCCTAATCAGACCATCTTTATGGTTCCATATTTAGTTGATTTATTGTGGTTATAATTATTTTAAGTTAATAACAAACTAACTTGCTATATATGTATGTATTTTATCCTTTTGTTTCTCCTCTTGTTTTCTTTTGTGCAATTTTTTATCGTTCTCTTTTGTGCAGTTTATTATTGGACTGTCCGTGTCTTAGATTTTAGGAACTTGCTCACCTCACCCTTGGTAAAGTGTTCTAGGGTAGAATTAAAGAAATGAAAAGAAAAAAAAATGATATTTTTTCCAAGTTCTGAAATTTTGAAATAGATATCATTGCAAGATCTTAAAATTTAGTTTATTTTAATTGTTGCTTTCTCTTTTCTACCACTTGGCACTCACTTGACTTAGTAATCTCCTATTTTTCTTGGAACCTAAGGAAACTTGCGTACATGGCCTACCCCATATGATTAATTATTGTCCCAAGAGGTAAAATCGATATAATTACTATGTATAAATAAAATTCGTTTCATCTTTTATTTGTGAGAAATAGTGAAACAATTAAAGTAAAATACTTAATTTAAAGTTGGTGGGCTCTACATTTTAAATATAATATTTTTATTTTAAATATATTATAATATAAAGGTAAGTTAATGTAAACATTTTGACTAGACAAAAATAAAATAAAATAATGGTAGAGATGTGTAACTTAGATAACTTAATATAATGCAAACATTTTAATTTGCCTAAAGAAAAAATAAATTAACCTTATCAAAATTAATAAAATTAATAATATATTTATAATTATGATTATAATTAATAATTAATGGAACTTGTCATAAGATGAATGACTTACTTAGGAGAGTTGAATCCTAAAAAATGATATCTATTAAAATTAATAATTATAATTATAATTAATAATTAATAATTAAACCATCCTATATCCATCTTAACTCCACATCTACCCAGCACTGAGAGGGATCAAATTTTCCGAGACACAAACCTCTTTTAAACTGAAAAAGAGATTGATCCCTCTCAGTGCTAGGTAGATCTAGAGTTAAGATGGATCTTCGTGGGTACATACATACATGTGTGTGTGTGTTTATGAGTGTGTCTGTCATTATATCATTGCAATGGCCCACCTGTGTTATATGAACCACAATCTCTCTATACACCAATACCCACACATTTGATTGTATATATATATATATATATATATATATATTATATATATATATTATATATTATATATTATTATATATATATATATATATATATATATCATCCACCTTCGCTTGCTCATGCCTATTAACATTGGCCACACATTTGATTCCATCGTCTGAGCCTATAGTGTAAATATTTCTATATGTTACATATAGGTGTTCAATAAATCCTCTCACCACCATTCATCCAACGACTACGAACAAATGTTTAGATAAACGATGGGTGGGTGGGTCTCAACTCCCCTGCACTAATGTCACAAAGGAGGAACCCCCACCATGTTCTCCACCGTCTAAACTTGATGCCCATCTGATTGCCTTTATGGTAGTAGGGCTTCCCCACTCCCTTACCGACATCATAGGGGTGAGGCTCGTTGCATCCTCTTCCATTCATCTACAAGGATAATTCTACATCAATGATTTGAACTTTGCATTCCACTACATATTAAATAACATATAAGTATATTGTGTATACAACACAACTCTTTGTAACCCTTGCATGCATATTATTTGACACACACATACACACACACACACATATACACATACTCTGTCACAAATATACATAAACATACTCATTGTAAGCATTGCATGCATATTATTTGACATATATATATATACTCTGTCACAAATATTTCAAATGAAAATTTCTATCGATGTGTGCTATATAGTTTATATACGGAAATATACACTGGACCATATATATCATTACGATGGCGAGGGTCCACAACATACTGAGTCAGAGGTCGGCCCAAAATCCAATAACAGTTATTGCTTCAATTGTGTTGGGACCAACCTCGACCTCCTCACTCTTTGTCATAATTTTAAGTCCGGCCTCTAATCATTTGTCCTCTAATCATTCGTTAAAGGCGTAAGGTTGGCCCCAACCCCAACCTTGGTGATAAGGAAACGGCCTTGTGCTTAGTCACGAGGCCTAAAGAAAGGGAGCTAGTTATAGATAAGGCTCCATAAATGGACTCCTCCCATGTGTTATTTCACACTATAATGAGATGTTTTTTGCTACGAGTAGGGTAAGGAAATCCCTCATGCATGCATAGTTGAGGATATTTGGTCGATCCCACAGCGGTTCTACCCAAAGCTTGGGTTGTATAAGCCATATAGACCCATTTATGAAGAACTCGACCATGGATCGAACATGATGGTTCTATGATTGTTTAGACTTGTGCCAGAGTTCAACTCTTGTCATTGAGGTTTTAAGAGACACGCAGAGGTGTTATCCCTCTTGAGCTTACAGTAAAGTTAACCTCTCTGAGTTCTTGATGACAATAGATACACATTCCAACTTTTGAAGATATGACCAGGACATACATAACTAGAAAAATAAGTAAATCATATGGAATAAAAAGATTAATGTGACCAAAGAGGAAGAAACCATCAATATTATCACACATAACCATGATCAGTGCTTAGTATGAGCTTCCAACAAAATCAAGTAGTATTTCATTACAATTAGGAATGGATCTCCATGATGGTTTCTATTGATGCATAAATAATACCACCTCACACCATTCCAACACTCTTGAAAGCAATGACAACAACTTACTAGTTAATCAAGGATCATCCACCATGCTTTAATAACACCCTTTCAGACGAGAAATGTAAACATATATTCAATATCATGGAAAATATATGAGGATAACTTATCTTGAAAACATTTGAGAAATGTCAAGACCATAACATGCTTTATTTTTTCCTATATAATACCCTCCCTTCCTCCCATGTTTTACCAGTTTTTGAGCCTTTTCCTAGCATTTCCATAACCTTTTTGGTATAATGATGAAGACTTGTGTTCAAGTTGCATAATATTCAAAATTCTATAGGTAAATCATTATTTTTAATAACATGCCTTCGTTTATGTGTGTTTCCTAAGGTTATGATATTTAGTTAGTCACTAACCAGAGTTTTTGTAGTTCCTACACTCTCTATATAGATCTTGCACTAAAGCAATGGATGTGTACATTGCTTTGTCATCAAAGCTTGCCACAAGGGCCAATGACTAACTGGTAGTACATACACTTGTTAAATAATATTTTGGAGTTAGTTTAAAATTAAAAATCACGCCTACCTTCTACCGCCAGTCCTAGGCCAAGGAAAAAGGAACCATTTGCTAAAATCTTCTCATGCATTAGATCTAATTCCTTTGTTTATACTATGGTTGTATCAAACATTTATCAGTGGAAAAATGTTATGATTTTTTGTTTATCTCATCTTGTATTTGATTTTCTTTTCTATAGCCTAATGAGTATTAAAAAAACATATATAAATTGATTTATGGCCTTATGCCTAACTCTAGAGAATCTGTGATGGCAATATGCTACTAGTTTAATGATAGGGTGTCGCTTCTCTCATCAACTGGATTTGAGATCTTATCTCCTGATGTAACAAAGACTTATTTGATTTTAATATAACACTTCTAATTTCAGGATTCTTTCTCCATTTCCGGTGTATCTAACGATTACTTTTACTCATGATCTAAGCTACTCGCAGAGGGTGCAAGTTGGTTGGTTGGGCATGCCAAAATAGTGTGTTCATTTACAATATTGGTGTATTGATTGCATGGTTTGTTTATAAACTCATTAGTTTTGTGTGTAACCTTTTACACTTTGTCTCTTTAATACTCATAAAGCGCTTCGACTTATGATTGTTTGGTATTTAGATAGGGAAGAGTGAAGTTATAAGTGTGATAGATCTCTTTAAAATCATTATATATTCGATTGTGTGAACAAAAATCATAAACTATAATGATATTTTGTTATATTCTCACAGGTGATTTTTTTGCAACACTTTGATGCTAGTTTCATAGTAAGGTTTTGGTCTTACTTTAGATCTGAAATATTTTAATGAAGTATTAACATGGAAATATTGTTAAGCAATATTTTGTTAGGTACCTATAATACTATTGTAGCGCCCATATTGTTATTGTTGTGTCCCATGTAGCCCCTATATTGTTTTTTTTTGTGCCACATTGTTACACAACATTTTGTCACTGTCCCTGTAATCCCTGTTCCACAATCCTAGAGGACCACTACAGTGAACCCTACATGCTCTCCTATCATGAAGAAACTCCCATTATGTCCATCTTCATGAGAAAAACAATTCCCTTTTGCATCATTGCCCAAAAATCTTCATTTTACCCAGTTTACAAGATCGATGCTAATGACCCATTCCTCTTCAGGCTGATTTACAAAGATTGAAACTAGGACTACCACCGTACGGTGAAAATGAGCCTTTTCTTAGTCGTGCCAATCATATTTTGGCAAGTTTTTTAAATATGGAGTCGAAGCTTCCAGGTTTAAAAGCTTCGTAACGAAAGTCTAGTAAATGGTTAAGTTGGATGGAGCCGAGGAAGTCAATTTGGGCTCCTTTCCTCTATTAAGATGGAACAAACCCAAGAGATAAGGCCTCTCCCATGATAAGGGGAACCATATCCCCTCCATCCAAGCTATAGAAACCCCTTGTTTTACAAGCTAAACTAGTTTCAGTCTTAGTATTTTTGGAGCTTGAATAACCAGCAAGATATCATAGCTTGTAGTCTTCTAGTTTATGTTTGTGGAGGGAGAATAGTGTGTTTGGTTTGGTTTAGAAATAAAGGGAAGAAGACTTAAAACTTCCATTGTTGGGGTTATCCATGATATGCTAGTGGAGGTGTGGAAACCCGGATACATCAAAGGAGACCAGCAATGTCAAGGCATTGGTTGTAATCTCTTTCTGAATTTATATGAATACAATTATTGATTTATTTCCTCCATCGAATGTTATCTTACATTTGATGGCTTAATATTCCTTGACATTTTAAGTAGGTAGAATGCAATTTGTATTCTACCACATTTTTTGTTGTTGTTTGTTTGCTTGTTTTAGGTATTCAAAGGAAGGAAACGAAAGATAGTTGGAGTAAGAAAGCAAGATCATCACCAAGTGGAATAGCGTTCTAAGAGGTGGGCACTCTTATTTGATTCTAGATTAAGGAACTTTTCCATAGATTGTTTGTTTGTGGCTAGATCCACTCTCTTGCGCTAGAGGAATTGTCTTTGTCGGAATCAAGAATTTACCTGCACCACAAATTGGAGACTCCGATGGGGAGCCAATCCTCCTGTTTGATTAATTGTCATTCTATGGTTATGTGAACTTTTCTATTATCACTTTTTTCCTTTAGTTTTCTCTGGTTTTCCTGGTTTAGTGCTCCGAGTCTTAAATTTATAATGGCAGGTCTAGTTCTAGCCTATGAATTTTTTTAAATTTTCCTTGAAATCCTCGATCAGCACATTTATTTTTCTAACAGTCATATTAATTAGTGTGAGTTTCTCTAAAATAGTCGCGTCGACCCCCTTGTGGTGTTTGTTGTTAGTTAGGTTGTCACGTTGATTCCTATAAGTGAAGATCAAGGTTTCCCCTAGATCATAACCAATTTGTCTTGCCCTCTTCAATTCTGCCTCTTAACTTGTTTTGCGTGTGTTCTCCCTGACTCGAAAGCTTCACTTGCTTTGTTTGTGTGCTTGTTCGGTTTGCTTTCTATTTACTTGATTTTTTTATTCTTTAGGTGGTTTGAGGCCTAGGGCATCTAGGTCATCATCCATTCAACTATTTGTGTGCTCGGCAATTTAAGTTGTTAGTTAGATGCTCCTTGCATTTCATTTTTTAGGCCCTCTTGCAGTTGAGGGGAAGGGATAGTTGGGTTGGAGTACCTTCTCCACAGCCCAGGATACATAGCAGAGAGAGGCAGAGAAACACGAGAGGGGTTGACGCTGAGCCAGAGGGCCCATGCAAATCTTGATGCCTTGCCAAAAGGGCTCACACAAAGGGAGCTCAATCACTTATGCAAAAGTCTGAGTTTTGCAGAGGAGATGACATTTCCAAGCTAGGAGGGCTGGAAACTACTTGAGAAGGCAAGATGTTTCCCAGTTGAGCTGACACAAAGCCTCAGAGAGCTCCACGCAGTTATTGTGCAAGGGTAGCATAGTTGTAGTCACAGACTGTTGATTTAGCTGTCAAAATAGTCGAGACTTTTTGGGTAGAGTGAGGTAATCTCGCAATTTTTCTCTTCTAGTTGTATTTCTCTATAACTGGATTGTCGGGAGGGCATCCAGAGTTGTATTAAGAAATTGTTGCTTAATAATATAAAATCCTCAAAGTTGTTGCACTGGTTTTCCTGCATTGGGTTTTTCTGAGGACATTTGTCCAAAAATAACAGTGTCCATTGTGTTGTATCTTATTTCTTCTTGAGACTCTTATTTCTGTATAATATTTAATTCAGTGAAGACTGTAGTGTATGTATTACAATATTTTCCATAGGAAACTACAAGTAATTTGTTTAAAGGAATTTAACAAATAGGAGTAATATCATCAATTGTTGCAGTAAGGATTCCGGTTGTGGAATTTTCACATGGTATCAGAGTTGCAGGTGGAATAAGAAGATTAGTGCTAGAGAACCCAGCATTGAGCAGAAGAGGGAGATAGAAAAGCTACAGGAGGCAGTAGTACGAAACCCCATAGGTTTTGCGTAATTCTAGCCAGAGAGCTAAAAATTTTAGGTAGTCTCTCTCTGAGTGGGCGAAAGAAAGAAGGGATTGCAGATTGAATTTCTGTTGGAGCAGAGGGAACAATGTTGAAGCCTCGGCATGAGGAGAAACTTGTGGGACACAGATTTTTCTATGAGCAGTTTATTGGGCAAAAAATTGACAAAAGAAATAAGAGAAGCGCAATTGAGCAAATTTCTTCCTCACAAACTTCCTATCCAAGGAAATTGAATTCTCTAGAGCTAAGCAATAGCAAGGGGCAACAGTTTTACTAGCTCCAACAAGGAGTGAGTAACCTAGCCCAACAATAATGCAGAGGAGAGAGGAGATTTTTGAATTTTTTTTTTGGTAGAGATGGCAGCCACATCTCTGGGAGGAAGGTGGGGTGATCTAGAGCTATATTTTGAAAGAGATACTGATGGGCAGGATCCTTGAGTTATCCACTTCTTGGATCAATACCTTTCTATGGGAGCCCAATTGCAGTAGTAGGATGGATTAGTGTCGAATGGTGTCAAGGAGTGTCGGGGAGATAGCTGCAGTGGCTAGGAGTGCTAGAGTCTGAGCAGCGTAGAGTAGATTTGACAACAACATAGATGGCACAAAGGAGAGGTCAGCAACATCACAGTATATTCATAGGGCCAGTGCAGAGACTAGCAGTAGTCAGGCCCTAACATTCACATGGTATCATACTAAACACAGTTAGTTCAATAATTTCGGATGTTTTTACATTACTGATGGAGTAGCAGCAAAAATTTGTAGTGCAGTAGCAGTTGGTAGTGGCAGTGCTAGCAACAGCACAAATGCAACACTTGAGAGGGAGTTGTAGTACAAATGCAGTGTTGACAGTGGCAGTCTCAACAACAGTACAATTGTAGCAACAATGCAGAAGTTGGTGGATATCATATCAAACATCAATAGCATATAGGACGATGCCTCAGAGTCAGATAAATATGCATCAACATATATTGCAAGAGAACATCCCTTGCTAAGAGGAAGTGTTGATTTGAGGTAGCATCGAATATTCTATAGGCCTCAAATTTTTCAGGAAGGCTTGGGAACATGAATTCCAAAGAACCCATAAAGCATTTTGGGAAATTCCACCCAGAAACGATTTTATTAAAGTAATTGATATTTTTTAATGGGACCCTAAGTTTAAACTTGGGAAATTAAAAATATTAATGGCTATTAATCTAATTGTGGGTGTAACTTCTAGAAGAATATGAGGATCAAGATAAAATGATCTTAGCCATTGCTCAATTTTTAATCTAGGTCGTTGAATGTCAACAAGAAGACTATTTAAGGGAGCTTGAGGATCATTTGGAAAACACACTAAGATATCAAGAGATTGAATTTCTGAAGTGAGAAGTTCTCAGGAGGAAATTATGATTGAGTAGATTTCTTGTAGTTGAGGGGCTAGGATAGTTGGGTTGGAGTATCTTCTCTAGAGCCCAGGATACGCAATAGGGAGAGGCATAGAGACACTAGAGGGGTTGACACTAATCCAGAAGGGCCCACACAGAGCTTGATGCTAAGACAAAAGGGCTCACGTACAGGCAGTTCAATCACGCACGCAGAAGTCTGAGTTTTGCAGAGGAGTTGACATTTCTGAGCCGAGAGGGCTAAAAACTGCTCCAGAAGGAAAGACGTTTCCTAGTTGAGCTAACGCGGAGCCTTAGAGAGCTCCACACATTTACTGCATAGTGGCAGCATAGTTGTAGCTGGGGACCATTGATTCAGCTGTTGGAACAACTAGGATTTGCCGAGTAGAGTGAGGTAATCTCACAATTCTTCTCTTCCAGTTGTATTTATCAGTAACTAGATTTCCAAGAGAGCATCCAGAGTTGTATTTAGAAACTACTTCTTAATAATATAAAACCCTCAAAGCTATTGCACCGGTTTTCCCACATTGGGTTATTTTGGGGAAATTTTTCCAAAAATAACGGTGTCCATTGTGTTGAATTTTATTTCTTGCTCGCTCTCTTGTTTCTGTATACTATTTAATTAAGTGAAGGTTGCAGTGTATGTATTACAATATTTTTTGTCGGAGACTGAAAGTAATTTGTTTAAAGGAATTTAAAAAATAGAAGTAATATCATCAGTTGTTGCAGTAAGGATTTCAGTTGTGGACTTTTCACAATTTCGACGTGGCAAGAGTTGTCATCGTTTCACTTGATCATGATCGAGTCTCTAATGCTGTAAGGGAAGGTACGTGGCATCCATTATTAATGGATCCATCTATAAATTGAAATCTTAAACATATAACTAATACATGTTATTTTGTATTTTGGTTGTAGATGATGTCTTTGTTGCCACTTCCCCCTCAAGAAATGAAGAGAATATGGCCTACTATTTGATGCAATGCACATAGGTAAAAAGAAAATTGGTCCAATTATATGAAGATGGTTAGTGCACATACCAAATTGGTGACATGGTTGTGATGGGTCATTTTTTTTAAAAGGATAAAAATATGGTTGTCACATTATTTATAGAGATTTTATGCTGGAATATATATCTTGCCAATATAATCATTTACTCATAGAAACTCTAACCAGTCTCATAGAAATCAAATGAAAGGCAGGTGAAGCAAGGAGATGGAAGATGATATAATTTGATCGTGAATATATTATGGAGACTTGTATGCCTATCACCCATTCGCCAGATGAGCATATGATGCAAATGGAAAGCCCTGAAGCCAAGTCTAAAGTAGTCAAGTATAATCTATTCTAGTTTAAGAGATCAACATATGAATTTTGTAATTTAGAAACGTAACAATTGAATACTTCTGTAATTTTGTAATTTTGAATGTGAATAAAATTCATAGAGAAATGTTACCAATTTCAAACTCCGTGGGAAAAAATCCAGCCATACTAAGGGATAGTGTGGCCTAGGATGGGTGTGAACCCTATGCGATCTTGATAGCCTAGATGCCCCTAAGTTGTTTCCACCCTAGTCATAGGTTAGACGTGATAGACATCTTAGGACTCACATAACGTATATATATATATATATATATGCAGAGTGATAAAGTAATTGAAACTAAAAAAAATCAATGTTAGCTTTAAATAAAATATCTGAATATCCATGCTAATTAATACATTTCAATATCAACTTGATGTATATTTATATATATAGTGAAAGTTAAAATAAAAAATAAAAAATTAACATAACCCACAGGGTAACTCAATTGGCGATCGTTATGTTATGAAGTACTATGCAAACCATGAAATCCAATGATGAAATCCCCAGACGGCCAACAACAACAACAACATAATAATAATGATGATGATAATAATAGGGAGAAATTATAAATAGAAATATTTCAATATTAGCTTTAAATAAAATATTTGAATATCCATGTTAACTAATACATTTTAATATCAAACTCCAAATATATTTATATATGTATAAAGAGAAAGTTTAAAAGTTATTTTAATATTGACCCAAATGTATATACACAGAGAAATTCTAATTACGTCCTCCTTCTTTATAAATAAAATATTTCAATATACACATTAAGTAAAATATTTCAATGTTATCTATGTATATTATATAAGACAATTGAAAATAAAATAAAAAATCTTATAATTAAAACTTTTTATTAATGCATTGTTCAAAATGAAAATGTGAAATTCCTTCCATGCTCATCATGGAGTAGACACATGACACATACGTACATACATACATATAGAACCACCATAGATCCACCTTAATGCTAGATCTACCAAGCAACGAGAGGGATCAAACCTCTCAAGTTACAAATATTTCTTCAAATTTTGCATTCTAAACAAGGTTTGAACTTCAAGATATTTGATCACTCTTGGAGCTTGATAGATTTGGGGATAAGATGGATCTATGTTGGTGTACCATAAACCATGGTCAAGCATAGTTGACAAACATTAATGTAACAATGGTAAAAAATAATGTAATGTGAATACATGGTTACGTTAATTGTTGGCAATGGCCAACCCTCCTCTAGCAATGTTAAGCTTTTAAACCATGGTCAACCATTGTCAACCCTATCAAGCCTCTTCATTCATAGTGAACCATCATCAACCATCAACAACCCTCATCAAGCATGGTTAACCATTGTTAACCCTCGTTAAAAATTGCCAACCCTATCAATCCTTGGAGATATTTTTAATCGATAAAAGGCCTCCTTCAATTTGCATACAAAGTCTTTATTTTCTAAAAAATCAAACCCTTCAAGTTGTTCCATGTATATTTATTTTTTTAAATTTCCATTCAAAAAGGTTGAATTTACATCCATATGATAGGATTTGAATAGTTTTGAACATGAAAATGCTAAAAACATCCTTATGGTCTCTAGTCTGGCAACTCGAGTGAAGGTCACTTCAAAGTCAATTCCTTCAATTTGAGTATACCCCTTGCACACCAATCTTGCCTTGTTTCTTATGCCTTGTCCATCTTCATTCAATTTTTTGTTGAACAAAAGCTTGGTTCCTATGAAATTCTTATCCTTTGGACGAGGTACAAGTTCCCATATTCCATTATTTTCAATTTGGTACATCTCATCTTCATTTATTTTATAAGTGTGGACCCTTACTTGCTTGAGTGAAATCGTTTGGTTCTTTTTGGGACAAGGAGATATCGCTCTTCTTTTGTGGTTTTTTCATATTTTTTCTTGTTTTATTCATGTTTCCATATCTCCTATAATATGGTCTTCTAGATTATGCTTCTGTAAAAAATTGAAGGTTATCTCCAATGATGTTTGAGTTTGTTCCTCTTTTTTATCTTCTAACTCACGCTCTTCTTTTTCTACACCTTCTTCCTGATCTGTAAGTATAAGGTATTCTTCATTTGTTAAATCTTCTTCTTTTTGGGGAAGAGTCTCATCTATCTTTACGTCAATTCTTTCTACCACCTTCCAAAGATAATTGTTGTAGCATTTGTAGGCCTTGATTATTATTTAATATCCAAGAAAAATTCATTCATTAAATTGAATCAAACTTGCCTAGTAAATTGTCATTTATCTTCATAAAGAATTTGCTTCCAAATATTTTGAAGTGTTTAATAGAAGCATCTTTTCCTTTCCATATCTCGTATGATGTTTTATCACTGTTTACTCAAAATTCTTCCCTATTTAGGATGTATATTGTTTCCCAAACTGCCTCCTTCTAGAATTAAACAGTTAAGTTAGCTTCCAATAACATTGTTCTTGTAGTCTCCTATACAAATCTATTCTTTCTTTCTACCACTCCATTTTGTTTTGGAGTCTTAGGCACATAGATTTTCCTCTTGATTCCATGTTTTCCACGAAACTCAATGAATTCTTCTAAAGTAAAGTATCCACGTTTATCTAATATTAAGCATTTGATCTTCAACTCACTTTCATTTTCAACCATTGCTTTGAGATTTTTAAAAAATATAGTTCCTTTGACTTATACTTAAGGAAATATACCCAAATCATTCTAGTATAATCATCTATGAATAAAATAAGGTACTTTTTTCCTTGCAAGGTTGGAGTTTTGGTTGGACCACACAAATCTATATGTAAAATTTCCGGATGCATTGATGTTGAATATTCCTTTGACTTGAAATTGTCCTAGTTTACTTTCCATGTTGACATGGTACTAAAATAACATTTATTGGCTTTTATATTTTGGGGATATCTCTTACTACGTGAGTTTTGTTGATATTCACCAAGTTATCGAAGCTTAGATGTCCCAAATGTTGGTACCATAGCTAGATTTCATTTAATTAACTCATGTAACATATCTCTTCTTGAATTTCACTCACAATGTATACATTATCCATTGTTCTTACTCCTTTTCTTACTAGTTTTCTTGAAGATGATCTCCTTATTTCACAGTCTTTGGCATAGAAAATGAGATCATATCCTTGATCACACATTTGGATGACACTTAAAAGATTATGCTTGGGGCCTTCAACATATAGGATATTTTGTGATTTCGCGTCGCCATTGTTAAGACTTACTTTGTTTGTTTCAACAATTTTAACAAATTCGTTATCTCCAAAGGTCACATTTGTAGAAATTAATGTGTAGATTCAATACTGCTCATGAAATTTGTTAAATCACAAGACTTGAAGCTACTCTACTGAACTACAAAATTTAATTCACCATCTAAACAAGAATCATAGACATGCAAAAGGAAATATCACACATGGACAAACATTTATGTGGCGTAAAGTAACTAATCAAAACCCCTTATTCTCTATATTGTATTAATTAGAGAATAAAGAAGAAATACAATTCTTTCTCAAGCCTAAGTACACCCTGCAACTGTATAGTCTATCCCTCTGCCTGACAGACTAAACAAGGCCCAACACTTAGCCAATTTCAAGCCTTCCAAAACCCCTTATTCCTTGTGATGTTCCCTTAGAAAATTGCCCCTATTTTGTAGGAATTTCACAACAAGGAATTTCACAATAGCCTTAGATCAATATCTAACTGCATGCACCACCTGTACACATGGGAATATCCTACAACGGATAGTAAACTGCCTTAGAATCTCCATATCAACTGTGTATCTCGAATTCTTTGCATTAAACAATTATTTTGGGCTAATTAATTAGTTAACCAGTTGATCACCGAGTGTGGTTGAAGTTCCACTTCCACAACATGACCTACACTAGTTCTTCTAACAATTAGAACTAGTTAAACTAACAATAACTCAAATTAAATAAAATATATTTCTACAAATTAGCAATCAATCATGTAGAAGTGAACTCAAGCTTCCCCAACTATAATTTAATGATTTAATTGAATGACAAGATTTATGTCGCCTCAGTTAACTACCTCCAAGTATTCTACTAAAATAGAATTTCAAGTTTTAATTTAGTTTGACCAAGGAAAAGTCAAAACTAAACTTTCTTGTTGCATTTTCAACGCTCCCTATTAGCAATAAACGTATTATAAATGACCACTATCCTACACTTGTGAAACTCGAATTTTCCTCCTTACAAAGCCTTTTTCAAAATATATGCATCTTATTCCTCTATCGAAATGTACTGCAACAACATAATCTTCCTTTAAACACAATCTCGCAGATGGTGATACCAGATATCAATATTCTTGGATTGATCATGAAATACAGGATTCTCGGATATTTTGATACAACTATGATTATCACATTAAATTATAGTAGGATCCATCATTTGACGAAATAACCCAACAAGAATCTTTCTCATCCAGATTTCCTCACATGTTGCTTGACTTGCAGCCATGCACTATGCTTATACTGAGATGAGTTCCATAGACCTCTGCTTCCTATTGTACCAAGAAATCGGTGCTGACCCAACACTAAAAACCCCCTAATGTGTTCTTCCTTTCTGATGGACTCCCTGCCCAATCTACATCTATGAAGCCTTGCAGCTTCACTCCCTCTATTTTTTTGTACCAAAGACCAAACTAGGTAGTGCCTTTAAGGTATCTCAACACATGCATTGTTGCCTTCCAATAGATTTTGGTTGGCTTAACTATTGCTTGACTAAGTTTGATAACTACACAACACATGTCTAGTGCTGTGTTCACCAAATACATAAGTGAACCCACAATCTTCCTATAAATGGTAGCCTTAACTACTTCACCTGAAGTAGCATCCTCTTTCCTCTAGTTTCCTACTAGAGGAGTCTCCATGGGTTTGCTCTTATCCATGTGGAACTTCTTCAATATCTCATTGGCATACTTTCCTTGAGAGGAAAACAGTTCCCCATCCACTTTCCATACTTCCAAACTAAGAAAGTAATGCATGAGTCCCATCTCCTTCATCTCGAATTCGCTTGCAAAATCCGCTTTGCAAGAATTGATCAACTTCTCATCACCAGTTAAAATTAAATCATAGACATACAACATAGTAATCAATAATTTACCTTCAACCATAATGTGATAAAGGTTTGCATCTACTTCACTTTTGGTGAAGACCAACCTGGTGAGATAGTTGTCGATCCTAGTGTATCGAGCACACGGTTCTTTCTTGAGTCCATACAATGTTCGCTTGAGTTTTCACACGTGTGACTCTTTACCAAAGGTCTCAAACCCCTTTGGATGCTCAATATAAACCTCCTCCTCAATAAATCTATTGAGGAATGTTGTCTTCACATCCATCTAGTGGATCTTCCACTCCATTTGTGCTGATAGTGCTAGAATTGACCTGATGGACGATTTCCTTGCTACTGGAGCAAAGGTCTCCTTATAGTTAATTCCCTCAACCTAAGAGAACCCCTTATCCAAAAATATTGCCTTCTGTTTCTCTATGCTTCCATCTGCTGCAAGCCTTACCTTGTAAAGCCATCTCGAACCAACCTTTGATTTGTCTGCTAGTCTTGGGACCACTTCCCAAACATTATTTCTAATGATGGAATCATATTTCTCTACCATAACATCAACCCATACTGGTTTCTCTACATCTTCCTCAAATGAGGATGGCTCAGTATCTATAAGCTCACTCATAAGAGCCATGTAGCCAGTGTATTAATCCAGTGACCTCCTCTGCCTGCGTTGTGATGTAGGTGCTCCCACATTCTCTCTAGCATCATGAAATACATTGTCAACTTCCCTAGTTCGCTTCCTTCCTTCTTTGGATGTCTCTACTTGAGTGGATGTCTCCACTCTCTTCTCCTCTACTTGTGGCTACTCTATGCCTTCTTGAGGTAAACTAGTGATCCAAAGATCCCGAAGTGTGACACATCTTGTTTCTTCCTTGAAAAGGCTTCCTCTGGTGTACTCATGCCAATAATCCCTTGAGGACTTCTGTTCTGCAAATATACCATTATGTTGCACGCTTCATCCCACAAGTGCATTAGTAGGCCTTGGCCATTTAACATCGCCCTTGTTTCTCCCACAATAATTTTGTTCTTCCTCTTAGCCACCCCATTATGTTGCGGGTTATGAGGTTTTTTTAACTCCCGTCGAATGCCTTCTTTTACATAGAAATTTTTAAACTTATTGAACACATACTCACCTCTGTTATCACTCCTGAGAGCCTTCACTTTCTTTCCAATTTCTTTCTCAACAAGTGCTTTATATTCAACAAATTTGGATAATGTATAGTCTTTCTTCTACATGAAATAGATCCAACACTTCCATGAGAAATCATCTAAAAATATAATACAATACCTATGCTTGGTAGTGGAGGTTGTTTAGAAATCTCCATCCACATTAGAATGGATCATTTCAAGGACTGCATGTGCCTTATTGTCCCAATCATTGAAGGTGGATTTTTTGTACTTCCCCACCATACACCCTTTGCATGTATCTCATTGCTCTAGTTCTCCTTTGAGGAGGCCTGTAGAAATATGTTGCATGATCTTCAAAGAGCCATGATGCAAATGGCTAAGTCTTCTATGCCATAATTCGTCGACATCTTGGCTCTACACCTTCTCAGCTTTTCTGCTTAATGATGCATACTCTTCCACATCTAATTTGTAGAGGTTCTTCACTCAAACCCTGATTTGCTTCACTTTTCCCATGGCGACGTGTCTCAGGAAATCCTTTCCTTTGCTTAATATCACATTGTAGCCACGATCTTGCAAAAAATCTATGGAAACTAGATTCTTCTTCAGACCCGTCATGACTTCATGACAATGAAAGCACTTTATTTTGGGAGAGTATTTCTTCTTTCCACCTTGACTTGAATTTGCTTTCAATTGGGATATATTCCATTTTCCTTTCTTTGCCTTTCTATCCTTGGCATAGTTATCCTCATCCTCACCCTTGGATGAGGTCCCATCTCTAGTGTTCTGCCTTATCTCCTCCTACACCAAATCAGACCACAAGTGTTCCCAATTTGGTAGTTTCTCCCTCCCATTCATTGAATCTTGGTAGTTTTACCAAATCTTCGGAAGGCCTAGAAGGGATAGGATCACCAAATCATCCTCTGCTACAGTAACACCATCTTGACCAAGTTCATAATGACAATGTGTGAACCTACTTAGGTACTATGGAATGGTCTTGTTCCTCTGCATGTTAATATTTCGATTGTTATATACCTAGGGGGGGTAATATGGGGTACTGAGGGAGGTACCCAATGTAATAATGTAATAATGGGATGGGCCATAGTAATAAATAAGGTGGTTAACCTATGTCATGTAAGGGACCACAAGTAGTTAATAATAATGTAAGGGGCCCATGGTATTAGTTGATGGTATGAGGAAACCATGGTAATGATATTGAAGAGGGAGTCCATACAGGTTGCTAGATTTTAATGAATTTGTGGAAAACCTGTGAGTAGTTAAGAAACCAATGTTTCGGACTAACTTGGTGAGTCCATCATCAGGGCAATGAGATTGTATTTGAGAAGAGAGAATGAATTTCATAACCTTATTAATAGTTATTGATTTTTATTTTTTATTTTTATTTTTATTTTTATTTTTTTTGGTCGGCTTACAACTAATTAATTTAATTAATAATTTGTATATTTAATTTAAATGAGTATTAATTTTATTTATTATTTATTAAAAAAAAAATGAGCTACTAATGTAATTATATATATTTTAGTTATATTAAGTATAATATGTATATAATTAATATGAATATACTAAATTATTTTTAATTAATTTTATTTTTATTATATTTATTATTTATTATTTATTATTTTATTGTTTATTTCTTTATTTCTTTATTTTATATATTTTAATAATTAATTTATTATTAGTATTATGTATTATTTAATTAATTAATTTATTTTTAATAATTATTGATATTGATGTTTAAAATTATTATTTGGACTAATCTAATTAATTACTCCTAATTATATCTATTTATTTGATTAAGAATTTATTTTATTTAATATTTGTTATTATTATTTAAACATTTGGATTTATTTTAATTGTTTATTCATGGTAATGATGCATGGTATTGTATGTATGAGGTCTATATAGAGGCTAGAGACTCCACATGGAGAGACATAAAGAGAAGTATTATTGTATGAACAAGCATATGGCTTGTGGAGTGTTCTACTTCCTTAAGGAGTGAATGTATGGTGTTGCCCTACCTTAAGGGTTTGATAATAAAGAAGCATTTCTATATTATTTCTTGGGTCTATTTGCATTATATTATCTTTTCATATATTTTTGGGTTAGATCTACAACAAGTGGTATCAGAGCTATATTCTGGGTTAGAGCTACAACAAGTGGTATCATAGCACTTTCCTGGGCACAAAAGTGGAGAATTTTTTTACTTTTTGCAGGAATTCAAGGGAGGCAAGTTTGCAGATCAGATCTGTATATTTTGGTGCAAGATCTGCGAAATATAATTGCAGATCTTGATTCTATGTGAAAAAATACCCGATTTCAAAAAAAAAATCGGTCAAATCGGAGTCCGAATGAAGGAGATATCGCTGATTTAAAAATCAGTGGGGTTGCAGATAATTTTTCAGGGCAGCGAGTTTGCGGCGCAGATCTAGATGTCTTGGTGCAAGATCTAAAAGATCTAATTGTAGATCTGGAATCTTTGTGAAAAAACACCTAATTTCAAAAACAAAATCAGTCGAATCGGAGTCCGGATGAGGGAGATATCGTTGATTTAAAATCAACATTTTTTTAAGAAATTTTGGGTGACGGCGGGAGAGTAGCAGCGCAGATCTGGAATTCTAGTCCCTGAATTAGGATTTCTATCACATGGGCAGATTCAGAATGATTATTCCATTTCTGAAAACAGGTTATAATAGAGATTCTGAGAAATATTGAAGAAACTGTGACATTTTCAAATTTTCACCACTTTTCTTTTTCAAAACCCTCTTTATGGCTTCTAGCAAGGTTCTATTACTTACAGGAAAAGATAATGGTCCTACTATTGAAGAATACATAAAAGAACAGAAGTGGGTATGGAAAGACCATTGGAAATGGTGGGTAGTGGCGCAATTTAGAGATGAGGTGGCCACATGGTGGGGATTACTTAACCAAAAGAAGTGTTCCAACCTACCCGATGAAGAATTCGAAAAATTGCTTTTAGACAGATGGTCTCATGCCAGAAAAAAAGATAAGGAGAAACATGTGGGGCTATTTCCTACTGGTATATCTTTATTATAGGTTCATGGATTGATTCAAAAGGAGAAGATCATGGTGTCTATAAATCCGAGTTGCAAGAAAAATCTCATAAATGTTAATTTGGCAAAAAAATTGCAAGTTCCCACAAAACACATTGAAAACACACAGGTGGATGATGAGGATGTCCAAGTGTATAAGGATTTGAAGATTTCTATAGATAAATATGTGTTGCATGGTGATTTTTATGCTTCAGAGATGGATAATATGGATGTTGTTTTGGGATATCCTTGGATGGAATCCGTGGGTACTATCAATATTAATGTACAGAAGAAATTTCTGAAGCTCTGGTATAAAAAGAAGAAAATTACATTACAGGACATTTCCATTAATAAACCAGATAGAGTCCAAGGAGGCTGAAGCAGAAGATGTTCCACGGTCGGACATATCAGATGATGAGCAGTTGATGGTTGATAATCAGACACAAACAAAGGCTGAAGTAGAAAAGGTTACAGGTGCTGATACATCAGAGGAGGACTCAATGGTTGAAGTCATATTGGAAAAGAAGACACCACAACAGGCGCCTCAGCAGGGTGAATTAAAGAAAAAGACACCGTGGGTTAAAATTTCAACATATCATCACCCACATCACCCCGCAAGAAAACAACCAACAAGATGGCAACATATTAGCCACAAGGACAACAACCCCCGTATGATGGATAGCAAAGAGCCAAGATCCACCTACTACACATCAACACAGAAGAACTACCATGGTCAACTTCCATATCAAGCAAGCGAGGCACCAGCGAGATCGAGGGTTCACCTTTCTCTTGGATGGCTAGATGCACATGCATGGTACTAGTGGACTACTCTTTTGAGTAGATCTTATTATTTGTGTTCTTCCCATGTTTCGGGGACGAAACATGCTAAGGGGGGGTGGAATGTTATATACCTAGGGGGGTAATATGGGGTACCGAGGGAGGTACCCAAGGTAATAATGTAATAATGGGATGGGTCATAGTAATAAATAAGGTGGTTAA
>APFE031105289.1:2022-14051 GCA_000404065.3 Pinus taeda
CCAAGGGTCCATAGGGCCCTCACTTAGCCTCCCCAACCTGTCCCACGCTTTCCTTCCTTCTCCATCCAATCTGCACAATCAAACCCTAATAAGTAAGCAAAACGCAATCACTCCACCTACTTAATGAAAAAGTAATAAAACATGTCCTTTGTAATGTCAGTAGTTTAGACTCATGCATTTCCACTTGTTAGATGTAGTAGCAGCATTGGTAGAAGTATTACTCGTCCTCATTGCATTATAGAAATTAGATTAGTCAAATTAGGGTTTCCTAGGGTTACATGCTTTGATTTACTTTTAGTTCATTTTTGTCAATTAGCTTAGTCTCCTTTGAGCTAGCTTCGTCCATCATTGATAAAGCTTCTTCTGTGAGCCTGTAGAAGTTGGCTTGAGCCCTAACAGACTTGTGCCAGCTGACCAAGTGACAGCTGCGACAAGATCTAGTACTTGTGCATATAGCACCGGCGCTTCCAAGTTTGTACGAACAACCAGGTTGATAAAATGAGAGACAGGAAGCCTCAAGAGTTGTAGCATTATTGCTACAATACCAGAGCTCACCATATACGACATCAAGATCTACAGGATTTTTAGATGCAGGAAATGCACAATTCTGCAGCTGAAAGACAATTATGCAACCGAAAAAAACAATTTTGCATCTCTCTAATCAACTCAACGATCTATTTGTTGACAATGCATTCTAATCATAAATTCACAGTCAGCATCATCTACCTACTTCATCTTTCAAATGAACAGCATGTTGCCATGTCAGACTCACACATGATTATTTTCATTGTTTCACAAACATTTCAAATAAGCATAAATTTCTCATACGACATCAGTTTTAGACGATTAAAACGTAGTTGGAAAGATCTTGATGATATCTATACAATGAGAAATCTTTCATTAGAATTTGAAATAGCAAAAGAATGAAGATATTTCTGATAAGACGTGATAGGTAACCTAAGGCACCTGTTTCAAAACAAGTAAAAATTCATTTAATTTTCTTTAATGAATTTGTTTTATTAGTACCAATTCTCAGTATTTTGTGTAAATTCCATAAATAGAGAGATTTATCACCTCTCGCTTTTGATAATCTTATATTTCATTGCAAGAAAAGTACTAAGTTTTTGTACGTTCTAGGAAGATAAACATATGGACACAAACAAACAGTTTCTTTCAAAGACCACATTTCATAAATAACTATGAAAAGAGGAAAAAGGTCAGACTTCAAGCATGAGGACATGCTTTTGGGTAAGAAAGGTGGGAGAATGTCATCATGTCCATCAAATCATTGAAAAGCATCTCAAAGACCATTTTCACCATTACATTCCTACTTACTCAATAAAATTTCCATCTCATTTTCTTTGACACTCATCATACTTTCATGCCTCATTTTCACTAATCATTTAACCCAAATAATAACCTTGAGATCTCTTACAAAGCTGATTCCCCCATTTTTATTTTTCATTTTGTAAAAGCTAATTCATCTAATTTTTCCATTCCATTTTGTCCGATAGACCTTGATCAACTGCAAAAATTTTCATCCACGGTCCTTCAAAATAATTATTTCATTCTCGTGTTAGATGATGGAGGATTCATTAAGGCGTCCCTTCTAATAAGTCTTGACCCATTGACTTCAGCACACAATTTGGCTTTAAGGCTACAATTCTTTTAAAAGTACCTTGAAACTTGAATGCCTTAATGGCAGGTTTTCTCGCCAATAGACAGTGGGAATACATCAATGTCCCATGTTTGTTGGATCTTCTAGGTGACTCAAATATGACACATACATTCATACCTAGTAAGATGTACTTAGGCATATTGGCTCTCATTGACATTAATGGTGAGTACTGTTTTGTTGGTTAAGGGCATCCATTATTGGCTAGTAATCCAACAATTTCTTTCTGTGTTTGACACCAACACATCTATTTCCATAGATAATAATTATCCCATGGGTGGAAACAATTGAAGGCTATACCATTTCAGTAGTTTGTAGTGGGAACCAATTTATATTCTTTGAAATATAAATTAATCGAATAGGCCTGGTGTATGCCCTAAAAATGATTCTTCTTGGCTAAGAGCTCATCTTCGTTGAATATAATGAAACATGTTAATGGGCGAAGACACAGAGGCATCTGGTAAGCATGAAAGCCTACCCCTTATAGACCACCAACAGGTCATTCCAAGTGATGTGGTTTTCCTTGAATAACACTCATGAACTAGGATGCATTTGTAGATAGCAACCAAATATGGATGTATTCTCTTCTGGTTTGAAAACTAAGTTATAATAGGGTTTCCTATTATTGAAAAAATGTAAATTAATAAATTTTCATGGGATTTAATTTTTATTAAAATTTAAATTGAAAATGGAAATCAAATTCTAAGATTACATGTTTCACAATAAATAAATAAAACTTTAAAAATTATTTTACACCATTTTAATTTTAATGACAACATAAATGCGTCCTATTATTATTAAATTAGGGAAAATATAATCCCTCCAAGCACATTAAATTTGAGTGATATTTCCAAGCACAATAAATTTGAGCAAGATTTTGTGATAGGTGGAAAGTACAAAAAATCTAGCTTAACTTTCGACTCACACTTGGAAAAAGTTTCCATGCTTCCTTCTAAGTTCATTTTTCCTCTATTTGCCCAAAACCCCATTGATTGTTTTCTCAGTTTTCCTCCTTTTGCCCAAAACACCATTGATTGATTTTTGGGGGTTTATAACTATTTCAAACTATGAGTCAGTAGGACAATTCTGAAAGGAGTGGTATTCATTAATCTTATTAATAATCGTGACATCACTTGAAAGAGGAAGGCAAGTCATTGCACCTACAGGAAGGAAGCAACAATAACAACATAGCCCGAGGTAGATGATGTTTGGGGTTTTGGAAATGTACACCCTATGGTACTTCGTCATGCAGATGTTATCTTCAAAGAATCATGTCTATCTAGTGCTTCAAATGTCAAATATATTTTCTAACAATGAGACCATGCTCAAGGTTTGATTCTGTGTTTGTGCCCTATTTTGTATGCCCTTCAGACTTTTAATCATATAACCCTAGGAGTTGTGAACCCTGATAACATCAATTTTGATACATTTTTAGGTTCAAAAGATGGAAAAATGTCATTGGTGAAACAAGAGGAGACCTCTATTTCAATATGCCTATTGATTAAGATGGCTACCTCATCGATTTCTCCATCTTACATATCCCAAATATCTCATTCAATTGTCACCAGGTGAAGGATTATGGTCATTGGGTTAGCTTGTGGGTTCATCTGCATTTGATTTATATGCCCTTCTATATCCAATTTTGACACCATCATCCTGATTAATATCTTCTCGAGGACCTTCACACTATTTTCCCTCATCTTTGCTAGCAGACATCCTCTCTCTCTTATGTGGGCCAAGTGTAGGGACACAGAGGGTAGATCATGTCCTCAAAATGTATGCCATATGGCAAGAATTCTTTTTCTTGTTCCTTGCCAAAAAATTTCATCAAACATAAGTTGTTGCAAACATGTTGTCTTCCACTTGGCTTCCAAACACAAGTGGGATTCTCTCACCAAATAATAACATATCAATAAGAGTATTTTGTTGTATCATATGAAACCACTCATCACTAGTTAATGGTTCTTCATCAAATTTAACATCATAATAATTTTCATCCACTCTATTGTGGGGCATCCAAACATGCATGTGCTCATTGACAATTTCAACTTCACCAAATTCATGAGTTGTAGCTACATTCACCAATTGACATATCACATTGTAGTCATTGACTCATCATCCACATGTGTCTCATCATAATGGGATTCACCATCATCTACGCCATTCACATTGCAATGGATTCCTTGAGAATTCATATTCCCTTGCTCTGTTTCACACACAAAGGCTTATGCTTCTCTCTATGCAATCGTTGTTGCATCTTCTTCACCCATATGCATGCTTGCATAATGGGTTTCAATTTTATGGTCTTAACAACCATCATCCACTTTTGAGTGGGATTCTCCAAGCTCTATTCTTCTCTCGGAGTCGTGTTTCTCTACTCTTAGATCTGTAGCTTACTCAACAAATTATAACACATCTTGTTGCTGCATGTCACTCCCCCTTGCACCAAATTATGCTTCCAAAATCTTCCACGCTTCTTTGGAAGATGTAGCTTTTTCAACCTTGCACAAAATTGTTTCACCCATTTCTTATGGAATGAAACTGAAAACCGAGACATATGAAACCAAAACACTGTCATGCTTGACATACCAAAAATCTTGCAAATGAATGTACTTTTGCAAAACCCTAATCTTCCTTGTTCAATAAAAAACTCTTTTTCCATTAAAAAAACCTTTTCTTTTCTACATTCTCTTATATATATATATAGAGAATGTAGAAAAGGAAAGGATTTTAATGAAAAAGGTTTTTATTGAACAAGGAAGATCAGGGTTTTGCAATTACATTATCTGCAAGGGTTTTTGGTATGTCAAGCATGACAGTATATTATATATATATATATATAATATATATATATATATATATTATATATTATATATATATATAGATATAATGAAAAAAACCAAAAAAAAAAACAAATATCTTACTTAAAAGGTTATATTCTTTAAGCCTATATTCTCCACTAAGTTGGCCATTTTCTACTTAGGTTAGTAAATCCATCAAGTCCAATGATAAAGTTCACTTTAGTAAATAAGTATGAACAACCCAACAAACAAATATCATGCTTAAAATTTTATATTCTCCTAAACCAACTTCACCATTATATTAAAAAACAAATATACAATAATTTGTGTATAAATATGCATTTCCTACTTATTTAAAACATCATGAAGTATTTTTAAAATTTAAACAAATTATAAAAATCTCCCAAAGCTTTTTTGAAAACATTTTTGTAAACCTTTTTCTCACCATACAAATTTCTAATATTTAAAAGAAACACTTTTTTTAAAAACCCTTTTATAACTCTCTACAAGCCTTTATAACCACAGACACTTTTCAATGTACCCAAAAACCTTTTGAATGATTTAAAAAAATAAAACTTAATTAAACATCAAATATTTGACTTTTTAAACTTTAAAAAAGACTTTTCAATAATTTTCACACCCTTTCAACTTCCGGTGGGAACGACTACGACCCTTTTAAAAAAATACTTTCAAAAACATTTTAAAACTCTTTTAAACTTGCGACAACCTTTGGGATTTTTTAAACTCTTTTAAATTTTCCTTAAGGGTTGGGTTTGGCCTTTTTCTTTATGGCTCTCAGATTCTTTTTGATTGGATTCATAGAATCAATAACTCAGCAAAGGAGGTAGTTGAAACATTCTTTTTTCAATAAAAAGAAAAACCACTTGTTGTGTTTAGGGCCACGACCCTCACTCTCTACAACCATTTTTTTTTATCAAGGTACAATTTATCATTGAGAAACAACGAAAATTTCAAACCTTTAGCTATGGTTGCAGAATCTATGACTCTTTGGATCTTATCATCCCGATATCAATTTGAAGGAAAAGAAGAGGAAATACAATTTTTAAGAGATGGAGGGCATCCCCATTTTATCTTAGACCTATGCCAAGTCTGTTTGGCATTTGAATGAGCCAGTTTTAATGTTGAAATTTGATGCTAAAATTCTTCCAATATTTTGGTATGCTAAAATTCATCTGGCATATGGAACATTTCTAACAACTGCGTCGAGGAAAAGAGCCTCTTCAACAACAACAAGAATAACAAGATCTATGGCCCTCTCACTTCCTTCGATTGGAACGAACAAGAACCCAAGAGGATTGACACCAGCAACATCGACACCACCTACACAATTTGGGACATCAACAAGGAGGTCATCAACACCGAGTTGATTTCTCATGACAAGGAGGTCTACGACATTGGTTGGGGGGTGCCGGTGTTTTTTCCTCTGTCAACAGAGATGGGTTTGTTAGAGTATTTTATTTGAGGGACAAGGAGCACTTTACAATTATCTATGAGACCTCTCAACCTGATACTCCCCTGGTCAGATTGGGTTGGAACAACCAAGATCCCAGATCCATGGCTACCATCCTAATGGAAATTCCCAAGGTTGCAGTCATGTATATCAGATATCCAACCCTGCTTATCATAGAGCTCAAGCGGCACCAGGCCATTGTCAATTCCATTGATTGGGCACCACATAACTCCTCCCACATCTGCATTGTTGAAGACGACTCACAATCCCTCATATTCAATCTCTCTTCCATTCTCAAACCTGTTGACGACAACCTCGACCCTATTCTTGGTTATGCTACTGGGGCTGAGATCAAGGAATTGTAGTGGTCCTCCACTCAGCCTGATTGGGTCATAATCGCCTTCTCCAAAAACCTATAGATCTTGAGGGTTTGAAAGGGCAAGTCACATCAGAACGATATTTATTGGATGGAGATGACAACTGTTCCATGGCTCTTATGATTCATTCCCTTCGCTGAATGAACATCTTATTGGCTTCAGGTTTAGGCTTGTTTAGGTAGAGGGGGACTTCTAAGCTCTTGTTTAAGGTATGCATATCACTAACTGTAAATTATGGACATCGGAGATAAATATTGAAGGTCGTCAATTCTTTTGCCCTTTTATTCTTGTATATAGTGTTAGGGCATATTGGAGTCTCAACGCTAAACAAAAGGGACATTCTAGCCCTTCTTTGTTTCTCTCTTATTCCCTTTGAAGTTAGACAATACATGCATTGCACACATGTGTCTGGTGGTAGCTACCACCAGTATTTCAGTATGTTACTCCTGGTGAAATTCGTTGGTGTATGGGGTCTTACGGCATTTAAAAAACATGGATTGAATGGTAGATATGACAAGGCATAGATTGAGGAATGGAAAGCAGTGCTCCGTAAAGCTTCCAATATTAAATTCTACAAATTGGATGAGCATAAATTCTGCCAATTAAATGAGCATAGGAGGTAAGGATTAGTAATATGCATCTTTATTTGACCCTCTGTTTCCTCTCTCCTACATGCAAAATAAGTATTTCCATTCACATATGATCCCATATTATGTTTATAAAAATTGTATGATTCTTTTGAGTAAACACTGTGAAAGAAAAACTTTAGATTTATTAAATTTATATATGTAGAGGAGCATCATAGATTCCATATTAGAAAGTATGGATTTGGAGATGATTAGATTCTAGACTCTCATGATTAAAATACACAAGTCAGATTTTCTTGTGACTTTGCATAAAATAGGCTTCTTGACAATAAAATATTTACATGGATTCACATTTATTATCAATTTCTTCCTCTGTAGTTTTAGAACCTTTCATTCCATTTCATCCAACTCCTTATTGGCACACATTAACTACTTTTTCAAATGCTTGATTTTCAAATAATTTGTCACCATTAATAGAATTCTCATGGAAGTGGCATGGAATTACTCTCTAAAAAGAACATTCTTTCCATGGGCCAAAAGGAATCTAACTTTGCATTGTACTCTTCAATCCTTTATTTTCTCCAAGACATTCTTGAAAGTATGCAATGTTTTTTTCACCTTCATATACTGACGCTACTCTAAAAAAATTCACACTTATCTAATTTGAGTTATCTCATTCTTTGATGTTCACCTCTCCATCAAGTATAGCACCTACAATTTGAGAGTACATTTTTTCATCATGTCCCAAAAAAATGATCTTCCCTCCATGTAACTTCAAGATTTTGTCCCCTTCAGTGTTGGCATGGTTTTTACCATCCATTTCCGACATTGGGTCTATCCTAGCATTTCACTCTTTTGTACTATGAATTCTCTGTAAAGGATAATGTACCTCTAGGGATCCCTTTTCAACTATTTCTCTTTCTCTAAGTTTCATAAAACTTGTACTTTTCATGACCAAATTTATTTCTTAATATCTCTTTGCTTTTAACCAATGGCATTGGAAATAACATTTAGTACCAAACCTTGCTTCTCAAAAGAATTGTGGTCAATTTTTTTGGGACAACATATTATCCTTATAAATGAAATAGGCAATAGGATGTGCCTTGCACCGACCACTAAAGTTGTCTGCATACATTACAAATATCATCCTGGGAAAGATTCAAAACACCTTTGGATTTTCAATCCTTCCCTCTTTCAAATGGTAGTTTGTGTTGCTTGCTTGTTATTATTTCTTCTCATGAATGTCAAGTATATCAACCACCATTTGTCATCCATAATATTGTACAACCATTATTCCTTTGTATCTAGTTTTACTTATCAATTACAAAGCATATTGCTTTCCAAAACATTGGAAAATAGAGTCGGCTTTCTAATTAATTCACTAACTAAAAGAAAATTTTACTTAAAATATGAAAGCAAAGCATATTCAACAACATGGAGGTATATGCCTCTCATCTTGACCTATGAATTACAATTCCGTTCAATAGAGTGCTTCTCTTTATCACCCAGAACCACCACAAAGTGGTTTTGTCATTTACAAATGCAATAAACCAATCATTGTGGTTAGTGATATGCTTAGTAGCTCCATAATCAAATAATTCCTCTGTCAACTTATCTCTTTCTTAAAATGCAATGAAAGCATAAATTATTCTTCATGTTTTGTGATATTGGTCCGCTTCTTTCTCAATTGGCAATTGTTATACTACTCATCTTGAAGAAAGAGGATTGTAGTTGTTGCTAGTAGTTCCTTCTTTCTTCTACTTTCCTTTGTTCTTAATATTTTCTTCAAAGATATTTTGGGGTGCTCCAATACACTTTTGAATACTTTTTACTTTCAAGTCCTTGTGCAATATGTGATTACTCAATTTCTCAAATATTATGAATCTCTCACAACCTTGACCAAATTGTGAAGGAATGTTTCACATTGTTCTCTTGTGGGAGCATATAGTACATCATGAACAATTCTATCAACATATAAAATAGATACCACTAGAGTAAAAGAAGTAGGGTTTCTCTTCAAAAAAAAATTCCCTATCCAGAGAATCCTTGCAATCCAATTGGTTTCCTACACATGATGATCATAGGCATGCAATAGAATCTTGATATCGTTCTTCACTTGCCCAACCCAAACTTTAGACTTCTAGTTCCAAATAGGGAATTTGTCCTAGGTTGCTTGAGATGAGCACTTGCACCTGTGAGATGCTTTTGCTGGGTTGAAACCTTGGTTTCTCTTATGGTGAAAGATGATGGATCCACAATATTAATTATGGTTATGGATGTATTATTTATAGGTGTGATACCTAGGAGGACCTAACACAGGTGTCTGATTTTTTTTAGGAGTGAGAGGTGGTAGATCTATATGAACATTGGTTGGCAGTTTCATTTTCAGCAGGTGAGATGCCTAGAAGGACTTATGATAGGTGTCGATGTTTTTCACTTGTGATAGATGGAGGATCCTCTTCTTATTGCAAATTTTCAAGATGGAAATGGATTTGGTCTCTTTCTTGTCCTTTAACTCTATGTTTAGTGTTGAAAGTTGGAACTTAGATGTTATGTGGATAGTGGAGCTTCTGGACATATGACATGACAATAATTTACTCCATAGGATTCAAGAACAACACATGAACATGTTCATTGGGCTTAATGATTATGCTACTTATTCTCTAAGAGAAGTTGTCTCCATTTCCTTTCAGATGCCTTTTCATGATGTTCTTAAGTTCGATAATGTCTTACTTTTTTTTGGTTAGAAGAAGATTTTTCATTTAGTTTCATGTATGATTGATGTATAGTGGAGAGTTTGTTTTGAGGGACAACAATGAACCATTAACAATTGTAGTCTATATCCTTCAAAGTCTTTGGAAAGAGGGATGAGAGAGAGCATCCATTATAAGGTACTTTCTAATACAGTGGCACTTGTACATTCTAGTGAGAGGTTCGATGAGACTTTTAGCTTTGGGGAGGCATATATTGATCTTAAATTATAGGATGATATGGATGGAGGTTCGAAACCTTTGATGGACGATGATGTCGAGGTTGAACTGAAGTTTGTAATTGACAGGATTATAGTAGAATACAATGTCTGGGATGATGGATTCTTTGAGATGCAGGAAGTAGCCCATGATGTTACTATTGCTTCAAAATCCTCTTGGGATGAGGAAGTTGACCTAGTATTGGTTGGTTCAGTTTCCAAAGGATTGGAGGTGTCCATGAGAGCGATTTTCATTTTGATATGTTGTTGATGGCCATGCATAGGTTGTAGCCTATAACATGAGCTTGTTATTCTAGGATTGAATGGTTGACTTGTGTAGATTTTCTTTTTGTGACTTTGCTAGATGTGAAACACTTGTCTTGATCTTTGTATGCAAATGTTATCTTCTTTACAAGATGTCCCAAAATGCGAAGGATGTGGTGTCTGGATTTACTAGATTTAACAGTAATAAAATAGTGACACAATTAGAGTTCACATCTCTTGTACTTTGTTGTTATAATTTTCAGTTTCATGTGCTCCAGTTTCTAGTAAAATCATATTACAGTTTTGATAGTACTTTTAGGTTTTTTGTTGATTCTAAGTAGGTAGGCTAGGTTTGATTTTTATGATTGTTACTATCTATTGATATTTTCAACATTAAATGTTAGTCTTAAAAGTAAAGGAATAGGACATTCTTGGTGAATGCTAGGAATAAATATTAAGTTTGTGACATGCTAATCTAAACTTTAAAAACTTAATAATAGGTTATGTGCGTCAACCAACTCCAGTGGTTACGTTTACGAAAAATAATTATCTTATGCATATGAATTATTTTATATTACCTATTGCTCATAGGTGTTCTTCTTTAGCCTGGGAAAAGCAACAACAAAGTTCACCTTTTAGTAAGGGTGTGCTATAGGATCAAATATTGCAAGGTTGGGAGAGGGTGATCTTATGAGCGAGATATTCATGAAGGGTATATTTTTTTATAAACAATCTCTGCTATTTTTGGTTTGCAACAGTTATTTTGCATCAATTAGGTAGGGTGCACTTCCCAAGGGGTTTTCCAAATGCTCTTGGTTACAGTTGAACATGGGCACATTGATGGTAGAAGACACCTTGTAGGTGTAACACACTCCTTGTATGCATATAATGTTGAGATTATAATCATGAGTGTAATTCAGTTTTATTTGATGACATCAACTCCATGGGGGTGAATTCCTCAAATCCTTTATGACGCAGTTGTGACGTCCCTTCACTCTCTTAGTCTATAAAGGGAGAAGGGTCACATTAGCTTAGCAGTGATAATTAATGTGTATGGTATCTTTAAGTTGTTCATAGAGATTGTGTGTGATGCCAAGTGACAATAATAGTTTTCTTTTTTTAAGTAAGACAGAGTTAATGTGATTATTGTTGGAGCTCATCCTTGTTGTCTGGAATGTTTCAGTTCAATGTGTCATGTAGATTAGGCTCTAATACACTATCTAGTTGTTGTGGCTTGTTGTCCTAATTTCTTGATTGCAAATGTATGTAGATTATTCATTTACTATTGACTATTTTGAGTTTCTCATAATATTTTGTGTTTTCACTCTTGAAAATTGCTTTAAAAAGTTTTAGTGTAAAGATATCTAAAGGATTGATAGGGGAAAACTATATTTTCATCTTTAGTTCCTATAGGTTTCATTCCTTGAGTGCAGACCTAATAAATAATTTTGAAATTGAGATGGTATCAGATCTGTACATGTTGGAACCTTTGTATGAAGTATTTGTGACCGTGAACACACCCATATTTTAGAGGATTTTGGACATTTACATTTAGGAAGAAATGATTTTGGAAACAGTGGCAGCTAGAGTTGAGAACATGAATGGCCTAGTAGTCATTGGCAAGAATAATAAAGATGAGAAGGGATTAGGAATGTAAGAAAGATAATAAATGTCTCATTCTGAGAGGGAGGACCTGAGGAATGTGGCTCGTTGTAAATATCATAAGAAGGGATGCTATGAAATCTAATGTTTAAATTTCTCGAGAAGGGTAAGTTATGATGAATCTCATTGATTGTGAGAGTGCTTGTAACATCATTGATGCAAAAATGGTAACTTCTTACACCTAAACGTATTCTAGTTATAGAATTTCCAAGAATCTGTGGCCA
>APFE031105289.1:28126-65291 GCA_000404065.3 Pinus taeda
GAGCGAACCTACCTATGGTTTTCGATCCACGGTATTGGACGCGATGGTTTTCGTTCCATGGAATTGGATGCTTCGGCATGTATAAACATGTATTGTAACATTGAAAGGAATATAATGAAAAATCAAGCTGGTAGTCTCAGTTTTGGGATCTAGGGGAAAATCTCTATGTATATGTGTTTTATGTGTTATGCTCTCGTATTTGTTTATTTTTGTATTTTAGAATTCGTATGCAGGTAATTTTTGTACAGGGTTAAAACCTACAACAGATTCTAGATATGAGACGTTGTATTGTTTTTTAGTGTAACAGGAGCATTAGGAGTCAGAATTGGGAATCGTGACAGGCGTTGGAAAGCTAGTTCAAAGAGCTTCCTTTTGACAGTGACCAAAAGAGTGTTCATGCACATTCAGTCTATTCTATTCTCTTTGCAATCAAACTCCTTGGTATCAATCCTAATAAAGTAGTTGCCCATCTTGAAAGGGGACCCAGAGACATAGTCCATTAGGGACGAACTCCGTAATCAACTTTGTTGTCTCGTATCATTGTGTTTTTACTGTTTTCACTTATGTTATGCATATTACTTATGTTTAATCAATTTTCGTAAAGTCTTTATTCTCCGGAAGTTCTCTCAATTTCTGCACTTTCAGTTAACAATCAATTCAATAATGGTTAATCAATTCTACATCAGTTTTAACATATAATCATTTCAGATCACCAGGAATTTTATTAATAAAATAATGAAAATTTACATAAGCTTCTCTCATGAACGATTAACCTACAAATCACCCTCCATGATATTTAAATAGAGATCATGGACCAATTGGGTGTTAAGCCATGGATCAAGTGTCAGTAATACCGAGGAGAGAATGAACTATCGGATCACTTCATGTCTAGAACATACCATGATCGTTGGATTTTAGGTTACAAATGTACATAGTAAAGAAACACACTTTACCTAACTCTACACTAGACCAAGTTATACTTAACTATTTCCTGTGTATCAGAATATCCTAACACTCATGTTAATGTAGGTTCATGGGGTTGTCACGAAAGATGTTCCATGGAGTTTAAGGCACGAGTGCCTTTTTGATCTGTTGGATACAATCGCCATTTGTTGATATGGGTATTTTATACATCTGCAACTAATAAACCATTGTATTCAGTGGTAGCTCATCAATGTGAGGTAAGTCAACTTAGTGTATGCCTAATTATGAAATTTTGGTATTAGATGTAGTTTTAATATGTAATTTGTCATGTTTTCTCCATCTAAATGCTCCATCCCATGATACAAATTTAACTTTTCATTTAATAAAAATGGAAAGACATACTCCTGCATGTTTGATTTCTGTTACATATTCGCTTCCTAGCTTTTTGTTTGGAAAAATGCCAACTACAACGATTTTCTTCTTTAATATAATGTGTGTAGAAGCTTCTCAAAATATAGAAGTAATATTAGTTTTATGATGCATTTCTTAATATATCTTTATTTGTGTAGCTCTTGGTGCCCTCACTCATCCTCAACTATAAGCTCTAACTGGGCTTGTTGTACTTTCTTCTCTTGCTCAATACTGATATTTTTAGAGCTTTTCAGTTTATAACATCTATATTTGTAATTATGTCTTAGCTTATACTCTCTTTTTCTATATAGTTAATGTCCAATTCGTAAATTCCTCGGCACTCACACTTTGTACCAACAATAGATGTACTATATTTATTCCTTTACATACTTTTGTGGTCATTTGGTGGGCACAAATAAAATGATCTTATCATATACTTGGAAAACAACCTGTATGTGTATTTTTGCATATTTGTTTTATGTTTTCTTGTTGTTGGGTTAAACCTACGATATTTTTTGTATCTATAATGAAATCGTCATATAGTGAATGTCTCTTTGTTTCTTGTCAAGCCCAAGGATGTTTTGGGACCTTCCCTGTGTGTTCTCTGATTGAATCTTTAGAATAAATGGGTTAAATGCAATTTTTTAATGCAACCAATAATTTATTTATGAATAGTGCCACTCAATCACATAAGTTTGAGAGTGTGCACCTCCATTTACCATTATGAATATACATGTGGATCTCTGAATTTACCAATACCTTGTAATGTTATTTTCCTGGATTATACATGAATTTCACTAATAATGACATGGATTTATATATTTATTTTAGCACCAAATTGACATTAAGGTAACAATACTAATATCCCATTAAGTATGAGCTAAAGATGATTCAAATAATCTCACCTTTAGCCTAAGAATGTGGCAAAGTAATTTTTGAGGTGTGAAGTTTTATTAGAGACACTGTTTTGTTTGTTTATTTTGGTTAGAAAATGGTCTACGCTTGGTTTTATGTGACTTTCAATTTATCATTTTTAGCATGTTGAGAAATGGGAAAGAATAATGTGTGAAATTTATCTTGCAAGAATTGATATTGAATGAAAGTATACATAGTTTAGCCAAGCTACAATCTCCTTTGGTAAAGGAATAGGAACATCTTAAAAAGTTGCGTAAGAGTACGCCATATATGAGTTTGAGCACAAGTAATATATGGCTTTTTATTTTGCAGATATGTTCCTTTTTCTTCACAAGATGTCATATCAAGAAAAGTATTGATATTGTAGGAATTGTTTGAGGACCTCATTGAGGCTGATTTTTCTGATGTTCTACTTGATTGATACCTTCTTGTGACTAGAAGAATTTAAATATGAATTAATATGTCATTGAAATAAATCAGATTCAAAGTTCATAGATATAAAAGATAAAAACAAATCTCAATGCCTATGTTTGATTGTTACTTTACTCTCATGTGGGTAGGTTATAGGAAATGGGATTGGAAAAATGTTGGGGAGACCATGTATAACATGTCTTGGATATGGTTCATTTGTTGTTGGAGATCCTTCAAGCATATGATCCATCAATGTTGGAAATGTTTCTAGTTGGGATTCCTATGGTTTTTAATGTTGTGATTCTTTCAACTCATGGTTATTTTGGGAAAACAAATCTTATATGAATTCTAGACATCAGTGAAAAGGTAAAAAAAAATATAATTGCAATGTTCATTCCATGATATCCTCTCTTTATTGTTGATAGTATTTTTAATGTTTCCTTTGATTTTGTTTTTTTTTAACTATGGAATCGAGAATATTTGGCATCATGTTCATTTAAAAAACATCCAAAGCTTGAAGATGAAATTAGTATTGAATGATATTGATTGAAATCCTTTTAGTTGTTTTGTGTTAAAATATTTTCATGACTATTAGAAACGTTTAATTTCATGTTGTTATTTGAGCACATGATGCACTAGAGAATGAAATTCTATTGAGAATAAAATTACAAGCATTAAGCATCACACCTCATATATTTTTCTTTCACGCATTATCTAGAATCTACGATTTTTAGCATGTAACTTAGTTGGCATGATTGTACCTAAAATTATCCTAAATGTTGAATACTAAGCTACTAAGGTGTTATTTTATATTGTGACATTTTATTTTCTTTGTTTATAAAAGTCATTTGGCCACATAGTGGCCACTATCACCCAACTGAGGAAAACTTGTTCGAGTTTCTTGATTTTCGTGAAAAATATGGCATTGACATTATTGATTTTAGGTATATATCATATAAATCCTTTATAGTTTACTTTAGTTTATATTCCAGTGTTCATCGTATTTTATGTCTTATAATTTGCATTCTTACTTCTTTTGTTTTCAGAAGAGGAACTTAGTATTGATGGTAAAAAGCAAGAATTGAAGAAAGAGGAAAACAATAACAATGAAGGGACAAATGCAGAAAAGGAGAGAAGAAAACTAGTCTTGTGATTCTTTGAAGTCAATATCCCCCATGAGACACACACATAGAGATTGATGATCAAGTCTTCAGAGTTGGTGAATTCACCTATAATGCGTTGGAAACACAATTATAATGTTTTGAAGTGATGAAACAATATTTGATGTGTAAATTGTAGTCCAACCAATATTAAGTTGGAAACTTATATTGCAATACTTGATATTTCATATAATATAATTTATGTGGTTGAAATTATTTATAGTTGTATTTGATATTATTGAATATTGTAATTAACATATGCAACTTTGCATTTTCATATTAGGTGAACATTGTATAACATTTTTTAATTTAGTCACAAGATCATACTAATTAATTTATGTTGATTAATAATGAACACAAAAAACCAAACTAAAACTACTAAATTAGAAGTTTGTATTGATTAACGATGAACACAAATAAAAAGAATATACAACTAAATTAGTCATTTATAATGATTATTAATAAAAGTAAATGACATGAATATAAACTACTAAATCAGTCGTTTATATAATGAATATGAAACTACCAAAAAATGATATATGACTACTATAAATGTTAAATTTGTGATTACAAATAATGACTAAATTTTTCATATATATGACTATTAGTAACTAATTAACAGTATCTTATAAGATGACCAAAATTTAGTCATATTTATTTGGTCATTAATTAGTTTCAAACCATGACTAAAATTTACATATATATGACTATTAGTAGCTAATTTATAGTATCTTATAACACGACCAAAATTTAGTCCTATTTCTTTGGTCATTAATTAGCTTCAAATTATGACTAAAATTTGCATATATATGACTATTAGTAGCTAATTTACAGTGTCTTATAACATGACCAACATGTTAGTCATATTTCTTTGGTCATTAATTGGTTTTCTGGGATGATCATATAGTACTATATTTTGTTGTGTATTTACTCATTAATTGTGGAAATTAATGACTAAATTAGTGACAAGATTTATGAATAAATATACTACTATATGACAAAATTGAGACAAACAATTAATGATTAAGATAAAAATGACTAAAATTTGTTCACGTTATAAGATACTGTAATTTTTCCACTATTGGTCACCGACTGAAAAATGGTCGTTTATATGCAAATTTTACTCGTTGTTTTAGTAATTAATTAGTCATTTTGTGCTAGTGAAAGAAGGACATCAAATTCCTTTGTTTACATACTTCATGATCCAACATCATCAGCAGCCACATTCTTCATTATACACAATTCACTTACATTCAAAGTAGGTGAACGTATGTTATTTTCTAATTTTTAATCATGCAATTCATTAAATGATAAAATTATTATTTTGGAAAAATCCCTCATCATATTCATTTTCCCTTTCTCATATTTTAAAAACAAAAAACACCTTTCGTTGAGGGGAAGGGACATCCATTCATATTTACATTTCATGAACCATAACACATTTTCTTTTCATTCTAACCAACACAGTCTTCCCAATCAACTATTATTGTATTTTGATTCTGAAAAGATTATGTGTTTTGAAATCATCAATTCATGAGCACATTAAAAGATTAATAGATACTATAAGACTTTAAAATAAATTCTCAATATTACCATGTATTTTGATTCAACAAAAATAGAAGTATTGTTAGACAAGAAACAATACTCAAAAATTAAAAAAAATTAAAAATAAAAGAATTCTTTTGACTGTCACACAAGAACCAACCATTAAAAATATATGTTTCTCATAATATACTTTACAAGAAGAGAATAATTTATCAATGTTATGATCAAGCAAAGTTTTAAGAGAATCAATACAAGCCAAAGCTCATATAGAAGTAAAGCATAAGAATAAATGCAATGGCTGCATAAGGACATGCAACAACTTCACTTGGGGAGTGCGTTGGGCCTTGAAAATATTATTCATTATCACCTACATTTCCATCACTTTACCCTCATTCCATAACTTTATAGCCCCATAACCCTACATCAAGCAACAATTTTCATGATTATATGGTTTCATATCATTATTTTCCAAAGTGATATATTTTATGTATTTTAAGTGAATTTTTTATTAAAAACTAGGAAATTAACATGGTTTCATATACACATATATGTGTTATGAGTTTTGTGACATGTGTATGATTATTTGGAGGTTCTATAAGGGTCTTAATTGACCTCATAAACTCAAATTATAATTTCAAAAGTATTGGAGATATTTTGAAGAAGATATGGACCATATTCCAAGGAGAAATGTCATGGAGAGTCATGGGATTTGTATCTAGTATTTAGGGATAAGTTGAGACAAGTATGGATATAGTAGATATTTAAGGGATCTACATTTATTGAGTAGATATCCCTAATTCATGTATAAATAGGAGAGGCATCCTTCAAAGGAAGCTAACAGTTATCAGTTATTCATTAGCACCAGGTTTATGATTGTTCATTCAGCATGAAAATTATCATTTTCTCCAAAATTATGTGTTAAGAGTGTTGTTTGATTCTTAAGGTGTGATAGTTGTTCATGTGTTCTCATTGAGGAATGGAAGGATCCCCATACCAAGCTAAGTACACTTTGTTGTAGAGTAATGTTCATAGTTGTAAATATACTAGGTTTAATTTTGGATGTTCATCTTATTTCTTTGTTGTAAATATTTGTAAATATCTTTAATGTGAATTCATTTTGTGGAATGTGTTAAGTGAATATTGCTTCCTTTTAGTGATTAGCTTGAATGTGGAAGCAAAACTAGGTCTCTTCAAAAGAGCCTCTTCTCCGTGAGCTAGGATTAAGATTGAACAATATTCACTTCTTTCAAGCTTTCTTAGATTAAGTTCTTATGATTTCATTACATTCTTTTATGCTTACTTAGATATTGGCAATGTCATTATGAAATTGCTGAAGTAGGAAAAACACGTCTCTTTGAAAGAGCCTCTTCCTTATTTTTCTAAAATAGACTAATCTCATTGACCAATCATTTATATTCTTTCATAAAATAGATTTGAATCTTTTCTTTTCAAAATAGTTTAGATTTGTAATATGCATTTCCATTCTAAACAAACTTCATACAATAGTTTCGTCTTACGTCCAATATATTTTGGTTTCCTTTTAATTTTACGAAACCCTCGAGTTGACAAATTAAATGACAGGGATATAGCATAGAACCAAATCGCCCTACAATGTGTGATTGGAATTATTCCTTTTATGCTTAGTGATTTCATCGATAAGTTTTTGTTTCCGCTGATAAGTAGAGTAGATTCTTGTATTTTGTTTTAGAATATAATATAACCAGTTTGAATCTACAAGTAAAAATGTACATGGTACTAGAGCAGGAATATTTTGGGGCGGCGATTTTGCAAAGAAGATACAAAATTTTTTCAAAAAAAAATAGTAGATATGGATTCCTTGCGAAAAAATACCAAAATTCAATAAACAATCATCTGAATTAGAGCTTGGATGAGGGAGATATCATCAATTTAAAATCATCTCTTTTTTCAGAAATTTTTGTGATGGTGGGACAATTACAACACAGATATGAGTTTCTTGAGTGCCCAAATGATGTGATATTTAGCAAAGGAAAGTTTTTCCTTATGTTAGGTTCATATACCAAAGAGAGTCATAATTTTTGAATGGTTGAGATTAAATTTGTAATATGTACAAACCTTTGCTTTCTGCAAATGTTTCCCATATTCAAAAAACTAAAAATGTAAAGAGAGTATGTCCTAAAAGAATAATCAAAGGACACAAAGAATAAAAGGGTAAAAAAGAGGAAAAATATGAACCCCAAGAAAAGAAAAATACCATGAAAGCGAGCAAGTTAAAATGCCACTACTATTTACTTTTTGTGCAAAATAAATGATTGTGTGCAGTTTGTAATCTTTGCCACAATCCATGATAGTCAAAATGTTTAAACTTGGCTATTTCATGTTTCAATTTCATGTCTGTATATAGAGAATAAAATTCTGACCAAACTGTTTAATATTGGTAGATAAGTAGATAGGTAGAGTAAATAAAAGGAGCTCAACTGTTTAATCTGAGCCCTTGGATGTAATAAGGTTAGAATTAGTAATTTTACTATTGTAAAGAGAAAAAAAATGTTTGATAAGGGTTTGCTAGCTAAAATGCACCCTAATAAAGAGAAGTAAAAATGGTATGATGAGTAGATGGGGGTAGTAGAAAGGTTTCAGAATTATGATGATTGATTAAACAAAATCATGTGTATCATCTTTTTCATCATAAAAGTTCCAAATGTGAATGGGTACTCAAGTATGCAGTTGGATATCAAAGTCAATTAATTAATTTCTCTCATTCATTTCACCTTTTACTTAACTAATTTCCCACAATAAAGTTCAAAATACTTAAAAACCCTAAGTCAAAGAGGCTTGGAACATTTCTCTGACTTTTGGAGGGACCAAACCCTTGACTCAAAGACTTATAGGAAATAAGTATTAAATCACCTCATAAACATTCATTCCCCCCTTCAATTCATCCACTTTCCCTGAATAATACTCTTTCCTAAGGTTAAATTACTTTCACATAGGAAAAGTCTTTATTCCCCCACATAACTTATTTTCATATCAAAAACCCGCAAAAAATACTATATACTAAGTTTTATGTTATATATTGGTAAATCATTAAAAACATGAAATAACATATACTTATGGTATTGTGCCCCTTTTCGCTCATTTAACTAATTGGTAATATATTTATTAAATCCCAAACAAAAACCCTTTTCACGTATATATTTAATTCCCGAAATATTAATAAACCCTACCCTAGTTTAATTATATAAACTATAATATTACCCAAAACCCCGAAAATCCACTAACTAATCAACCTATGATTAAGTTAGTCTAAAAACCTAATTGAATCCTACTACTAATCACCCTGATACCTTAACACTGCCTTAATCCCTCATTAAATAAAAAACCACCGTGCTTAAACACCCGCTGGATCCCCCACTACCTTCTATGCAACTCCACTGCCCAATTGCCACACAATCGCTCCATTCCACATCTAGCGGTCCTCATCCATTTCGGAAGGGCCTGACATCCAAACATTACCCAACTGAAAATATTTATTTTTTGCTGGGCCCCTAACGCTACGTGTCACTCAATGAATGCAATCGGGTGGCCTCCCCCCCAATACCACCAAGTGCCCTAAAGTGGTGCGATGGAAACCACTTACCACCACCCCAGTACACACCAAAACAACTGTTGTTCACCCCGATACACAAAAAACAACCATTGTTCACCCATACCTGCCAATTTTGACTTTCCCGCATAAAGCCAAAAAGGCCCAAATAATTTGTTTTCATCTTTTGTTCAACTGTAAACCTCCATGCACGCACCTGTGAATGTCGAAGTTGTCAACACACGCACAATTGCACCCTGAAGATGTCACAAAGCTCCCAGATTTCCTTCCAGCCTACTCGAAGCCTTTCCCACCATTTACAGTTGCCATTGACCTGGTTCAGACCTAATTTTCTTCAATTCCAAGTATTTAAGCCATAAAGCACTGAAAAAACCTGTCAATTTCAGAACCAGTCACTGAGTTTTCTTAATTTAAATAAAAAATGAACTTTGATAACATAAACTCACCCAGAATTGAACGACCATTGCCCTAACATACTTAAAAATTTCCTCCCCCATTCTCAAATCCCCAAGAACTAAGAATGGCTGCCCTAATCGCCATGGATGTCAGACCTATTTCCACTCGACACCTAGACCTAGACCACCTCCCCCTGGTTGATAAAGATTTCCAAATCAAGGACATCTCTATCCTTGAATCCCCTCTCAAACTATACTGCCGATACAGAGACCTATACCTAAACCATGCTGATAAAATTGGTCTTTGGGAGTCCAATTTGCCCAAGTAACAATTCCCTAAAGTTCACATTTTGTCCAGAAATTGTCCATTATATCCCCAGTCAAAGAGCAGTGATTTCCCCCGACCAAACCATACTTTTCGCCATCACTGTTGAATCAATCAATGAAATGATACAAATCCAGCCTGCCCAAAATCTAACCCCTATCTCAATTGGAGACCTATTAGACTGATTCCCCAAGCTTACCACTGCAAAACTTGCTAATATGTTCCAAACCTTCATCAACAAGGAAAATCATATCCCAAAAGATCCTCCTCCATATGTGGCTACCATATTTTCCCCATTTGGTTAGGACATTGTAGCAATGATATCTAGTGTGCTAGGTTACACCACTACTGAGTATATAGATGAAATCATCTTGGATTTCATCCCCATCTTCTCTCCAGGACAACCTCCTGCTGTCATCTATGATTATGCCAATTTTATAGCTGATAGGATGCATGACCAATTTCTAAGGAGTAATGAGAGAGTATTTAAGTATTCTGATGTCTTGTATCACCTTTTTCTATACTACCAAGCAGATAAGTTTCCCTCTACCCTCCAGAAACTTGACACAAAACATCACCCTAGATCAGTAATTTTCTGACTCCATTGATACATAAATTTGATTCTCCATATTCATATGTAGACTTCATAGACCTATTTGTACATCCCATTGTTAAAATGTTTCTAGGGATCCGTCCTCCAAGAATCAATTCAGATATAACAAAGATTCTACAACTCTCAAAGTAGCGCAAAGTGGGGGATTGGTACCTGTACCAAAACCACACTGAAATTAGGATTTATGGCTGTAAGTTGGCCCCATAGAGTCTACCCAAATACCTCCCAATGAGGTTACTTTCTTTGGAGTACTATAGGAAAATAATCAATTCAAATGAGATACATTTTTTCAAAGCCAAAAAGAAGGCCCAGCTTAGGATAAAAGACCAATTAGGCCCCTTTATTTGTAATAATAGAGAAGTTGGAAAGGAGGTAGACCAAATCCTTCAAAGACTAAATCTGAAACAGAGCTTCATATAGAGATCTGATCCCTTGCACTTCATCTACAACAGAAGATAGAAAAACAAGATGGTTGCCTACATTCACCACCGAATCCCTAAAACAGAAAAATATGGCAATCAATTGGAACGGGTGGAGAATAATTTAGAGGATAGGGATAGCACTAAAGTTGTTGTGGAAAACACATTAATTGATCTAGGGAAACAACTTGATGAGGTTCTTTCGTGCGGGTCCAAGAAGAATCCCAGGTACAACAAGAGTCAGAAGCACAAGAGGAATCATAAGCACTAGAACAATCAGAGAAAATAGATAGGCCAAAGGCCACCATGAGTACCCCCCAAGTCTTATAGACTCCTCTAAATGGGGAAAAAAGCCTCAAGGGAAATAGAGAAGGAGCCACTACCTCAGGAAGAGCAACATCACAGGAATATGCAGAGACAAGCTAGGCAAAGACACAAAGAATAAATCATGTTTTTGAACAGGAATATACATAAGAGACAGCTGATGTTACAAGTATAGAAAAATAAGGAAGAAGGTATGCCACTCTCTCTGGAGGCATCCTAGAACCTTCCACATCACATACCCAGATATTGGAACGATAGAAACGTGTGGAGGTATCCTCTTTCAGAATGCCAGTAGACAGATATCAAGAAATCAAAGAGAGATACAAAGAGATAAAGGCTAGAAATGAGAGGTTGAAAGCCCAAACCTATGCACAGTATTTGAAGGTGACCCCTACCAATCAGATAAGGCTTATGTTAGCCTATGATGTAAAAGAGGTGAAAATGTAGATGACATTCATGAAACCCAGTACTCAACAGCTGAGAACAACAACACACTTCAAAAAGATAGACTTAGAAGTACTGGCAAAGGGCGTTCATCCTATTGACCAGATTGAGTTGCACATGAAGATAGGGGAGATGATTTACTCCACCTTGACAGGGAAAGCCATTGCTGACAAACAATTGCAAAAAACCCTGAATAATATATCAGCCCAGTTCTAGTTGGAGAAGGCCTCTTCACAGGACAAAGATACCATAATCAAATCCTTAGAGGACTTAGTCATTGAGATGGGACATGATCCCAAAGATGTAAAGGCCACAGAAACATTAATAAAGAAAAAGAATGTTGATATAGCTGCTCTGAAGAAACAGCTCAAGAATCCCCAATTGCATCGCCCATAAATAGTAGAAGTCCTGGAGGCACAAAAAGGACATGAAGAGCTCATGGACATTGTCCTAAAGCTAAATGATAAACTAAAAGAGACAGATAAGGAGTTGGACATTTTGATTCAGTCCAAGCAAAGTGACCTGGGAACAACTTCCAGAACTTCCATTCTGATAGTGACAATAGCAATTCCTTCTACATTGGCATCATCATTGGCACCAATAGCTCCACTTGCCACAACACTTCCAATTACAACTGAATCCACTACAGCAGCAGGCACACCAACAGAGAAAACAACAGAGTTAGTAAAAGTTATGGAGGAGATGTCAATCCGAGAAACAGAGCTCAAAAAGCTAAAGGAGAAATTGGGAAGCTTAGAAACTAATTGTAAGCTTGCCCAAATTCAACAAAGAGAAGAAACATAGAAATCCCCAAGGATGGGTGAGAAAATTAAATTCCTAGAGGAATATTTAACATTGCAGAATATTCTAGGATAGACTAAAGAAATGCTCTGGGCCAATGTCATTGACTCTGCCAATGATATTTGGCCATCAATTCAAATCATATCTAAGAAAACTCCATTGCTGAAGGTAGCCACTCAGGCTATCCAAAAGGTAAGGGAAGACTTAGGAGACCAACCTAAGGATGCATATCAACTCATCCACCTCCTAAACAGTAAAAACAGGTATGAGCTCCATAAGCTTGGTGTAGAGGATAGGACTGAAAAAATCCTAGAAATAAAAAAGGTTCTTTCCAAAAGAAACCTCATGCTCAACTTGGAAGAAAAGTGCCACAACATGCAGGTGGCCATTGACAGGTTTATGGCCAAATTTCAAATTTTGAGGGACAAAGGCCTTCCCAGTCCTATGCTCATCAATGATAAACTCATGACCCAGTTGGACTACAGTGACAAACTCAGGAATCTAGCCAAGGAACAAGCCAATGCCTCAGGTATAAAAGCCTTGCCAACTAGCAAAGTATTGTATGATACTTTGGAGAACCTATTTTTCCTAGAGCATGAGGTGAAACAGTTGTTTGTCACTAAGCCCAATTTTCCAAAATACACAAAGGAAGATGAAATTTACAGAAGAATGTTGAAAGTGAAGTTACATGAGGATGAATGGTTGGAAAAAATGATAGATTTACTATAAGTTTCACATCAAAAAGTTACCACAGTAAATCTGAAGACAACCAGATGAAACAAGTAAAAGACAGATAAGCAGGGTCAAAGAGTAGCAGAGTCAAAGAGTATCAGTGAAAGATCAAGATTAAAGAAGACTCCAGCAGGGAAATACCACAACCGTCAACCAACTTAAAGGGTCACAACTCAACTGAAACAACCAGCACTACCACAATAAAAGGGACAACATGATGCAATTTTCCATCGGTCTCTATGTTCATGCTTGAAGATATTTTTATTTCCTAGATTAAATGTCAAACTGTTATGAGATATTTTGTAATTATTTTTTGTATAAATACTTCACATTTCGAAGTATGTAGGGTGGATTCCATGACATTTCTATAGACTTTATCTTTCAAATCAAAATTCTATTGTATCAGTGACCAGATTCACTTGCTGGATCAAGGGATAAAGTCCAGATATTTAACCGGATTCTTGTGTAAACCGAAATACAAATAAGTATTCTCTCATGTTTATTGTTGTTTTTCTTATGTTTCTTCATAATCTTGTTTGTTTCTCTAAAATCTGAATGTATAACCAGGAATGATATTTCAGAAATTGCTTGAATGCACTCTGTCTTGACTGTTTACATTCTAAATGTTTTCTGCTAAACTATCTTAGTTAGGGAATTCTTAACTACTCCTTAGCTTCTGTAGTTTCTCCCTTGATTTATAATAAAGGATCCTTAATTTCCATTTTTTCATGATCACCCTCTGTTCTCCATTCTAATCCCAGCTCAAGGATTCTTCATTTCCCTTTCACCCTGGTTAGAATCATTTCATCCATTAGAAATGAAGGTTTGCCTTTTGGTTTGTTAGTCTACCCTGTGAACATTCCCTTTAATGATCTAGTCCAATTATGCTATCCTTTGATTGAATCCATAGCCCAATGGCTTGAAGACCTAGCTCTATCCACATGCTCTAAGAATTCCACCACCCAACCTTCAATTAAAAACAAAATCCTATGCACACTAAGAACTAGCCTAAAATCTCATAAAAACAAAGCTAAATTATAAAGAGAGAGCTCTATCTGGACTTAGGTTGGCTAGAACCTAATCCTAAAAGATTGTTCTATGGTTACCTCGGATAATTCTTTCTTTTGATAAAGTCTACGAAAAACTTCTGAGTGATAACATAATGGCAACCATACTCGAGACTCAAATCCTCAGTCTTAATAAACCTTTGAGAAAATTTCAAATCTTTATTTCAAGCCTCTTGAAAGGTTTATTAGAAGTTATTTACAAAATTTCATAAAAAGAAAGTAAGTAGAAAATCTCGAAACTCTGGCTTCAAGAAGAACTCATTATATTGGGGCCTATCCAGATCCAAACCCTACCCCAGTAGTGGATAATCCCAACCTAATTTCGAGAAGATCCAAAAAACAAGAAGTTCAGTCAGTCCAACACCTTTAATCAAATCAGATTCATGGCTTGATGAGTGGTTCTTTTTAGAATACCTCCCCTTTGATGATTCATTTGAGCTTTCCCTATTCAAAACCAGGTCTGAAAGTGCACTTGATGACATAGTTCTACATCGAGAGTTTATTGCAAGCCTCGAAGTCCAAAAGGAAAATTGATCAATTGATGAGTATATTATAAATTCCCCTCAGTCATCACTTACTACTGCTAAGATCCCTGAGCTTTCTAAATCAGTGTCAATTACCCTTAGCTCACCATTATTCCCTTCCACGTCTAAAGTTCATTCCTCACCTCAATTTATACCTTCACTTCCCTACCAACCTATCATTACCCATCAATCACCTATTACTCCTAGTTCTCCATCAACTACTATGTCATCTCTTAGTACCCTAACCCCACTTTTTAGCCCTGCCCAACTTAGAGCCATGGAAAATAGATATGCTCCTCCTATGTTACCTGCCCCACTTGGTCCCATGCCACAAGATTACCAGAACAAAATTTTCCAATTTGATGGCATAGGACCTTAAACAACACAACACCATGTAAACAAAATGATTGACTACTTTGAATTACATGAAATTGATATTGGAGATGTTCAGATGAGACTTTTTTCTCAGACTCTAGCTAGTGATGTAAGAACATGGTTTAGAGCTTTACCTACTAACAGCACAGATACTTTAGAAATATTTTATCAGCAATTTTAAATAGATGGGAAAAGAAAAAGAACCCTATGTAGATCCTTTCAGAATATGAAAACATCAGGAGAGGACTAAATTAAATAGTCCAGGATTATTATACCAAATTTAACAATATATACAATGCAATACCAGTCAATCTTAGATCCCCACCTGGTTTAGGTCTGATATAGTTTCCTGATGGGTTTGATACTGATATGGCCTTCCAACTCAGATAAAGAAATCCTCCAACTTTAGAAGACATGCAAAATGTAGCAGTTAGTGTAGAAGCTAACCTGCTAGCAAAAAGAGCTACGGTTAAGAATGAAAGGAGAGGACCCTTGAAAGATGAAGCCTCACGCTCTAACCTTAAAATAGATGTTCTAACCAAGGGTATGGAAAAACTAATGGATAGGATATAGAACTTTGAGAGGAAGCCTCAATGGGATATTCAACAGGCACCTCCAATGAGAAATCCAAACTTTAGAAAGAATCAAAATCAAAATACTAGAAAGAATGGGCCTAATCATAATATTAGGCCTCCCTTTCAAGAAAACTGTGTTGAGACATCCCATTCAGATGACCCTGAACAAGATACACACATTAAATTAATGGGATTGGATGATGAGGAAATTGTCTTTTTGACCCAACATTAGCAGGAACTACATATGTTGCAACTATTGCAGACCTAATTTGGAGAATCACTTTATTATAACCAAGGGTATGATTCTACCATTTTTGAAGTACATAAAAAACAATCTAAGGAGTAAAAAGAATTATGATACTCCTGACCTGGCCAAGAAAATAATGCCAAACCAACCCAAGAAAATCAAAATAGCTCTAGTTACTAAAAATATTCAAATCCTCCCTAGACCAAATCAGAACCCTTCTGGCCCCATTATTGTGGGTATAACCCACGAATAACCCCTTAAGGATAATCTATCCACTTCAATCCTTTCCAAGGAGACAGTGGAGAAATCTTTAGACACCATATTAGAAAATCCACAGAAAAAGAACTCAAATGCAGAAAAAGAAGAGCAACCTATTGCAATTCCTGCTATGAAAATTCTAGGCACTCAAATAGAGAAAGCCCCTTTTCCTTTCAATTTGGGAGCATAGGTGGCTAAACTAAAAATTTCACTTCCCTTAACAGAGTTGTTTAAAAATGAAACCTATAAGTCTCAAATAACCAAAACCTTAAACTTTTTTGAGAATGAAGACTTTGTTAACTTGTTCGATGATAACCCTGAGCTCATATTCAGTCCTGATGTTAATGGAAAACCAGTAGAAGGAGGGATCCCACCATTTTATATTAGCCTTAGCATTCATGATAAAATCTTTCACAATACAATGTCAGATTCAGGAGCTTCACACAATCTAATGCCTAAATCAGTTATGGAAAAGTTAAACTTGGACATCACTAGACCTTACAAGGACTTATTTTCATTTGATTCAAGTCAAGTCAAGTGTCTAGGGTTAATCAAAGACCTATGCGTTTCCTTAGTACAATATCCTGCTAAGACCATTCTCATGGATATAGTAGTGGCTGACATCCCACCTAAATATGCCATGTTATTGTCTAGATCATGGGGGGCTAAACTCCAAGGATCTTTGCAACTTCACATGTCATATGCCACAATCTTAGTCTTTGGACAAACTAAAATGTTGTACAGAGAGACCATAATGAAATATGTGGTGAGTAGCTAGGATAGGCCTCAAAACTTCCCTATCTACTCCCTGAATTCAGAAATTGATTCTTTTATTTTGTATAATGTTGAACAAACACAACAAACCACTTAAAGCAGTATTAATTCAAAACCAAAAGAAATTGCAGTTACAACTAAAAAAGAAATTGTCCAAACTCAAGAGATTTCCAATAAATAAGATGATCAAAACACCTCAAACAAGGAAATTTTCCTTCCCCCCCTGATAGTGAAAATTATGAACATGATATATTATGGCACCTTGAATTTGATGGATCAGTGAATAAGTTAGGAGCAGGAGCAGGAGTGTGGATATATAATCTGGAGAATGATCACTCAGAGGGCCACGCTTACAAATTGAATTTCAAATGCACTAACAACATGGCTGAGTATGAAGCACTTCTTTTAGGTCTTAAATTAGTTAGAAAGCTAGGAGCTATAAGAGTTTCTATCATGGGAGACTCTGAATTAGTGATAAATCATATTAAAGTTGTATATATGACCAAAGAACCTAGATTAAATTGTTACAGAGGAACCATTATAGAAATACTAAACACTTTCCTAGAAACCAAAGTTGTTGTATTTCATAGGAAACATAATATGCAAGCTCATAGTTTTGCAATGTTTGCCAGCACTTGTAAGTTACCATTTCAACCTAACCATCAGTACATTGCTGAGGTCAGGCACAGACCTACTGTCCTAGATAACTTGAAAAACTGGCAATTATTTGCTAATGCCTAACAGATAAACAATTTTTTAACCTTAGAGGAGGAATTTGTAGATAGAAATATAGATACTTACATAACATTAGATACTGATTTCAAAGATGAAATAGAAATTAATGAGTTAGAAGATGAAAAGATAGATAGATTCCATCCCACTAAATTTCCAAAATTAGATGTACAAAACCTAAAGGAAGTTGAAATTGATGATATAATTAACAAAGACTCTGAAATCATTAATCTCAAAGACAACGTTTTGCCCAAAGGATTAACCCCTTTGGAAGACTTGCTTGATTCAAATGATGTCGCTAGAAAACCAAAGATGGAACCCTTAAAATATGATATAGAGTGTAATATAGGCACTAAGGAAAATCCAAAATTGATCAAACTTTAAAAGTCCTTACGTCCTACCAAAAAAGTGAAATACATTGAACTATTAAAGGAATTCCAAGATGTTTTTTCTTGGAGTTATGAATACCTCAAATCCTATGACACCAACATCATACAACACACTGCCCCCATAAAAGAAGACCAGAAACATTTTAGGGAGAAGCTTAGGAGGATCAATCCCATCTTATTGCCTTCCATTGAAAATGAAATCAGAAGGATGTACGACGCCAATATAATAGCACCAATTAGATTCTCTGATTAGATTTTAGATTTGGTGCCAACAAGGAAGAAAACTGGTGAGATCAGAATTTGTGTTGATCTCAGGAATCTTAATAAAGTTTCACTGAGAGACAATTACACTCTCCCTAAAATGGAGCATATATTATAAAGGGTAGTAGGGTCAACTAGAATCTCATTATTGGATGGGTTTTTTTGTTACAACCATATTTTAGTTCACCAAGATGACCACGCTAAAATTGCGTTTACTACTACTTGGGGCACATTAATGTATATGAAGATGCCTTTTGGATTAAATAATGCAGGGGCCACTTTCCAAAGAGCCATGGACATAGCTTTTTCTAAGGAAATTCATGACTTCCTAGTAATATACTTAGATGACATCACTGTATTCTTAAAATCAAATAAACAACACTTAGATCATCCCAGGCAGGCTTTCATCAAATGTAGGAAGTATGAAATTTCTTTAAAATCCTTAAGAATCTTTAATTGGGTTAGAAGAGGGAAAGTTATTAGGCCATATAATCTCTAAATATGGTATCCAAGTAGATCCTGCAAGAATTGAAGCCATCTTACAGATACAACATCCTAGGAGCATCAAGGAATTACAAGCCTTTTTAGGGGAAATCAACTTTCTTAGGAGATTTATTTCTAACTTAGAAGAATTAATTAGGTCATTAAACAATATGTTGAAAAAATATTCGACCATAAAATGGACATTTGAGGCTAAGAAATCCTTTTAAGACATTAAGCTAGCCTTAACTAAAACATCAACTTTGAACATTCCAAAATTTGACAGGGATTTCATTTTATTTTCCTTTGCCTCAGAACACACAATTGTTGCAGTTTTACTGCAAAAGAATGATCAGGCTTGTGAACAACCTATTGCCTTTTTTAGCAAACCCCTGAGAGATGCCCCCTTAAAATACAACATAATGGAAAATCAAGCCTTTTCTTTGGCCAAAGCTATCAATGATTTTAGAGTTTACATTTTATATCAAGGATATCCTAACTCAGGATGGTCTAGATGGAAAGAGAGGTAAATGGATTGCTACTATATTAGAATATGACCTAGAAATCAAGCCAACAAAATTAATCGAAGGCCAAGGTTTAGCCAAGCTCATGGCTGAAATGAACTGTCAGGCCTTAGATATAATTTTTATTGTGGAAATGGATAATGGAGAGGAGATGGCGACTCCACGAATCAGCCAGGCCTTTATTGAATCACCATGGTATGTTGACATCATATACATTCTACAAAATTTACAAGCTCCTCCTAAATTATCCAGGACCAAAAGAAGATTTTTAAAAATGAAATCTTTGAAATTTTGCATAATTGAAAATGCTTTGTTTTGGAGGAATCATGAAGGTATCCTTCTTAATTGTTTATTGAAAGAACAATTTGACAAGGTGCTACAAGAGTTTCATGCGGGTGACTGTGGAGGACATATTTACTGGAAAACCACTGCTGACAAGATTCTTAAGTCGGTTTCTATTGTCCTACTTTATTTTCTGATGTAAATAAACTTGTAACCTCATGTCATAAATGTCATATTTTTGAAGGAAAGAAAAAGCTTTTACCCCTGCGCATAAAACCAATCTTTGCTAAAGAACCTTTTCAACAATGGGGTCTTGACTTCATTGGTGAAATCCACCCACCTTCCTCTGCCCAACACAAATGGATCCTCACTGCTATGAATTATTTTACCAAATGGATAGAATCCATACCATCAAGGCAAGCCACTGACACTGTTATAATAACCTTCCTTGAGGCCAACATCCTATCTAGATTTGGGTGCCCAACCAAAATCATTACTGACAATGTAGTAACTTTCAAATCGATAAGAATGATTGATATAAGTACCATATAACGTTGGGCCCTTCCACAGCTTACTACCCCCAAGGAAATGGACTAGCAAAGTCCTCAAACAAAAGTCTAGTAAATATCATCAAAAATTGCTAGAAGATAACAAGAAAACATGGAACAAGAAGCTAGTAGATGCCTTATGGGCAGACAAGCTAACCACAAAGAAATCCATAGCTACTTGTCCTTATCAATTAGTTTATGGAATGGAAGTTGTGTTCCCGTCTTCCTTGGGAACACCAGTGATGAAGCTGCTCCAAGAGTTGTAGGTTGAACCAAATGACATCCAAAGAAGAATCAACCAAACAATTCATTTACAACAAACCAAGGAAGAAGTGTACATCAAATCTCAAATTGTGCAAGAAAGAATCAAGAAAGCTTTTGATAAGAGGACTAAGGCTAAATACTTTTACCTAAGGGACAAAGTTTTAAAATGGGATTCAAGAAGAGAAGATAAAGGAAAACATGGGAAATTTGATTTCCTATGGAAAGGCCCATATATAATTTATGCTTTCAGAGGTAATAATGCTTTCTTCCTCAGATAAATGGATGGCATAGAAGCAAAAGCAGGACAATTTAATGGTCGAATGCGCAAGCACTACATTGAGCCTAGTTAATGATTTTTACTAATCATTTGTACATACTTTATTTTCAAACGTCCAGAGTGGTTTTGATGGTGATTTCTTGAAGTTGAAGCCCGAAGAGAAGGCCCTAAGCTTCAAAAGTTTTACTGTCATAAATAGTAATAATGCAGAAACGTGAAAAGCAAAAGTTGCAAGATAACATCACAATAACTCAGAAGGCCACTGGTCTACAAAGTTCTTGAAATTTCGCCAGGAAATGCAATCCCCAAGTGGAGCCACTGTTAGGTTCCTATACCAATAGGAGTCATAATTGTTGAATGGCTGAGATTAAGCCTGTAATATGTACAAACCTTTGCTTTCTGCAAATGTTTTCCATATTTCAAAATATTAAAAAATGTAAAGAAAGTATGTCCTAAAAGAATAATCAAAGGACAAAAAGAATAAAAAGGTAAAAAAAGATGAAAAATATGAACCCCAAGAAAAGAAAAAGACCATGAAAGTGAGCAAGTCAAAATGCCACTACTATTTACTTTTTGTGAAAAATAAATGATCATGTGCAGTTTGTAATCTTTGCCACAATCCATGATAGTCAAAATGTTTAAACTTGACTATTTCATGTTTCAATTTCATGTCTATAGATAGAGAATAAAAATTTGACCAAACTGTTTAATCTTGGTAGATAAGTAGATAGCTAGAGTAAATAAAAGGAGCTCAACTGTTTAATCTGAGCCCTTGGATGTAATAAGGTTAGAATTATTCATTTTACTATTGTAAAAAGAAAGAAAAATGTTTGATAAGTATTTTCTAGCTCAAATGCACCCTATTAAAGAGAAGTAAAAATGGTAGGATGAGTAGATGGGTAAGTAGTAGAAAGGTTGCAAAATTATGATGATTGATTAGAAAAAAGCATGTCTGTCATCTTTTTCATCATAAAAGTTCCAAATGTGAATGTGTACTCAAGTATGCAGATGGATATCAAAGTTAATTAATTAATTTTCCTCATTCATTTCACCTTTTACTTAACTAATTTCCCACAATAAAGCTCGAAGTACTGAAAACCCTAAGTCAAAGAGGCTCAGATCATTTCTCTGCCTTTTGGAGGGACCAGACCCTTAACTCAAAGACTTATAGGCAATAAGTATTGAATCCCCTCATAAACATTCATTCCCCCCTTCAGTTCATTCATTTTCCCTAAATAATACTCTTTCCTAAGGTTAAATTACTTTTACCTAGAAAAAGTCTTTATTCCCCCACATAGCTCATTTTCATATCGAAAACCCGCAAAAAATACTATATCCTAAGCTTTATGTTATATATTGGAAAAGCATTAAAAACATGAAATAACATATACTTAGGGTATTGTGCCCCTTTCTGGTCATTTTACTAATTACTAATTTATTTATTAAATCCCAAACAAAAACCATTTTCTCGTATATATTTAACTCCTGAAATATTAATAAACCTTACCCTAGTTTAATTATATAAACTATAATATTAGCCAAAACCCCGAAAATCCACTAACTAATCAACCTACAATTAAGTTAGTCTAAAAACCCAATTAAATCTAGTTGCTAATCATCCCTATACCTTAACCCCACCTTAATCCCTCATTAAATAAAAAACAACCGTGCTTAAATGCCCATCGGGCCCCCCACTACCTTCCGTGCAACTCCACTGCCCGATCATTGCACGATCACTCCCCTCCACATCTGATGGTCCTCATCTATTTTGGAAGGGCCTGATGTCTGAACATTACCAGACCAAAAAGAGTTGTTTTTCGTTGGGCCCCTGAGGCTATGTGTTGCTTAATGAATGGAGTCGGGTAGCCTCCCCCCAATACCACCAAATGCCCTAAAATTGTACAATGGAAACCACTTACTGCCACCCCGCTACATGCCAAAATAGCTACTGTTCACCTGGATACACAACAAACGACCATTGTTCACCCATACCCACCAATTTTAACTTTCCCACATAAAGCCAAAAAGCCCCAAATCATTCTTTTTTACCATTTGTTCAATTGTAAATCTCCATGCATGCACCTGTGAACGTTGAAGTTGTCAAACCACGTACAATTGCACCTTGATGATGCCACAAAGCTCCTATATTGCCTTCCAACCTACTTGAAGCCTTTTTGACCATTCGCAATTGCCAATCACCCAGTTCAGACCCAATTTTCTTCAATTCAATGTATCTAAGCCATAATTCACTGAAAAACGCTGTCAATTTTAGAACCAGACGCTGAGTTTTCTTAATTAAAATAAAAAAGGAACTTTGATAACACAAACCCGCCCAGAATTAAACCACCATTGCCCTAATAGACTTAAAAATTTCCTCCCCCATTCGCAAATCCACAAGAATTGAGAATGGCTACCCCAATTTCCATGGATGTCAAACCTATTTCCACTCCTCACCTAGACCTAGGCCACCTCCCCCTTGCTAATAAAGATTTCAAAATCAAGGACACCTCTATCCTTGAATCCCCTTTGAAACTATACTACCGATACAAATACCTATACCTAAACAATGCTAATAAATTGGTCTTTGGGAGTCCAATTTGCACAAGTACCAATTCCCTGAAGTTCACATTTTCCCAAAAATTGTCCATTACTACCATGCAAATTATATCCCCAGTCAAAGAGCAGTGATGTCCCCTAACCAAACCATACTTTTCACCATCATTGTTGAATCAATGAATGAAATGATAAAAATCCAGCCTCACCAAAATCTAACCCCTATCTCAATTGCATACCTATTATATTGATTCCCCAAGCTTACCACTACAAAACATGTTGAGATGTTCCAAACCTTCATCAGGGAGGAAAAGCATATCCCAAAATATCCTCCTCCATATGTGGCTACCATGTTTTCCCCATTTGGTTAAGACATTGTAGCAATGATATCTAGTGTCCTAGGTTATACCACTAGTGAGTATCTAGATGAAATTATCCTGGCTTTCATGTCCATCTTCTCTCCAGGACAGCCTCCTGCTATCATTTATGATTATGCCAAGTTTATAACTGATAGGATGCATAACCAATTTCTAAGGATGAGTAATGAGAGAGTCTTTAAGTGTTACTCTTCCTTGTATCACCTTTTTCTATACTACCGAGAAGATAAGTTCTCCTTTACCCTCCAGAAACATGACACAATGGTCACCCTAGATCAGTAATTTTTTTGACTACATTGATCCATAAATGTGAGTCTCCATATCCATATATAGACTTCATAGACCTATTTGTACATCCCATTTTGAAAATGTTTCTAGGAAGCCCTCCTCCAAGAATCACTTCAGATATAAGGAGGACCCTGCAACTCTCAAAGAAGCACAAAGTGGGGGATTGGTACATGTACCAAAACCACACTGAAATTAGGATTTACGGCTGTAATCTAGCCCCATACAGACTACCCAAATACCTCCTAATGAGGTTATTTTCTCTGCAGTACTATGGGCAAGTAATCAATTCAGATGAGGTACATTTTGTCAAAGCGAAAAAAAAAGGCCCAACTCAGGATAAAAGACCAATTAGGCCCCTTTATTTGTAATAGCAGAGAAACTGGAAATGAGGCAAACCAAATCCTTCAAAGACTAAATCTGAAACAGAGCTTCATATGGAGATATGATCCCTTGGACTTCATCTGCAACAAAAGATAGAAAAACAAGATGGCTCCCTACATTCACCACTGGTTCGCTGAAATAGAAAAATATGCCAATTAATTGGAATGGGTGGAGAATACTTTAGAAGTCAAGAATAGCACTGAAGTTGTTGTGGAAAGCACTTTAATTGATCTAGAGAAACAGCTTGATGAGGGTTCTTTCTTGCAAGTCCAAGAAGAGTCACATGTATAGCAAGAGTCAGAAGCATGAAAAGAATCAAAAGCACCAGAAAAATCAGAGAAAACATACAGGCCAGAGGCCACCATGAGTACCACCCTAGTCTTACAGACTCCTCCAAATGACGAAAAAATTCTCAAGAGAAATAGGGAGGGAACCACTACCTCAGGAAGAGAAACATCATAGGCCTATTCAGAGACAAGTCAGGCAAAGAGACAAAGAATAAATCTTGTTTCTAAACAGCAATATACATAAGAGACAGTTGATGTTACAAGTACAGAAAGAGAAGGAAGCAGGCATGCCACTCCCTATGGAGGCATTAAAGAACGTTCCACATCGCATACCTAGATATTGGAAAGACAACAAAGTGTGGAGGTATCCTCTTTCAAAATGCCACCAGACAAAGATCAAGACATCAAAGAGAGATACGAAGAGATAAAGGCCAGAAATGAGAGGCTGAAAGCCCAAACCTATGCACAGTATTTGAAGATGACCCCTACCAACCAGACAAGGCTTATGTCAGCCTATGATGTAAAAGAGGGGAAAATGCAAATGACATTCATGAATCCCACTACTCAACAACCGAGAACAACAACAGACTTCAAAAAGATATACTTCGAAATACTAGCAAAGGAGATTCATCCTATTGAACAGATTGACGTGCACAAGCAGATAGGGGAGATGGTTTACTCCACCTTGACAGGGAAATCCATCACTGCCCACCAATTACAAAACTCCCTGAATAATATATCGGCCCAGTTCCACTTAGAGAAGGCCTCTTCATGGGCCAAAGATACCAGAATCAATTCCTTAGAGGACTTAGTCATTAAGTTGGGATATGATCCCAAAGATGTAAAGGCCACAAAAAAATTAATAAAGAAAAATAATGATGATATAGCTACTCTGAAAAAATAGATCAAGATTCCCGACTTGCATCACCCACAAACAGTAGAAGTCCTAGAGGCACAAAAAGGACATGAAGAGATCATGGACTTGGTCCTAAAGCTAAATGACCAACTAAAAGAGACAGAGAAGGAGTTGGACATTTCGATTTAGTCTAAGCAAAGTGACCTGGAAACAACTTCCACAACTACCATTCCCACAGTGACAACAATAGATCCTTCTACATTGGCAACATTATTGGCACCAATAGCTCCACCTGCCACAACACTTCCAATTACAACTAAATCCACTACATCAGTAGGAACACCAATAGAGAAAACAACATAGCTAGTAAAAGCTATGGAAGAGATGTCAATCTAGGAAACAGTGCTGAAAAGATTAAAGGAGAAAGTGGCAAGCTTAGAAACTGACTGTAAGCTTGCCCAAATTCAACAAAGAGAAGAAACACAGAAATACCTAAGGATGGGTGAGAAAATTAAAGTCCTATAAAAATATTTGACATTGCAGAAGTTGCTAGGACAGACTAAAGAAATTCTCTGGGCCAATAATTCAAGTTATATTTGAGCAAGCTGAATTGGTGAAGGTAGCCACTAAGGCTATTGAGAAGGTAAGGGAAGAGTTAGGAGACAAACCTGAGGATGCAAATCGACTCATCCACCTCCTAAATAGTAAGAACATGTATGAGCTCCATGAGCTTTGTGTAGAGGATATGGCTGAAGCAATCCTAGAAATCAAAAATGTTTTTGCCAAAAGAAACCTTATGCTCAAATTGGAAGAAAAGTGCCACAACATGCACATGGCTATTGACAGGATTAAAATCAAATTTGAAATTTTGAAGGACAAATGCCTTCCGAGTCCTATGGTCATCAATGATAAACTCATTAGCTAATTGGACTATAGTGACAGACTCAAAAATTTGGCCAAGGAACAAGCCAACTCTTCAGACATAAAAGCCTTGCCAACTGGAAAAGTATTGTATGATACTTTGGAGAACCTATTTTTCCTAGAGCATGAGGTCAAACATTTGTTTATCACCAAGCCTGATTTTGCAAAATACACAGAGGGAGATGAAATTTATAGAATAATGTTGAAATTAAAGTTACCTGAGGATGAATGGTGGGAAAAAATGACAGATTTACTATAGTTTCATGTCAGAAAGTTACCATAGTAAATCTAAAGCCAACCAGATGAAACAGGCAAAAGACAGATAAGAAGGGTCAAAGAGTATCAGTGAAAGATCAAAAGTAAATAAGTCTCCAGCATGGAAATACCACAACCATCAGTCAACTTAAAGGGTCACAACTCAATTGAAACAGCCAACACTACCTAATGAAAGGGACAGCATGATGCAGTTTTCCATCTATTTGTATCTTCATGCTTGAAGATGTTTTTATTCCCTAGATTAAATCTCAAACTGTTGTGAGATATTTTGTAATTATTTTTTGTATAAATACTTCACATTGCAAAGGATGTAAGGTGGATTCCATAACGTTTCTATAGTCTTTCTCTTTCAAATCAAAATTCTATTGTATCAATGATCGGATTGGCTTGCTGGATCAAGGAATAAAGTTCAGATATTTTAGAGGATTCTTGTGTAAAGTGAAATACAAATAAGTATTGTCTCATGTTTATTATTGTTTTTCTTATGTTTCTTCATAATCTTGTTTGTTTCTCTAAAATCTGAATGTATAACAAGGAATGATATTTTAGAAATTGCTTGAATGCACTCTGTCTTGACTATTTTCATTCTAAATGTTTTCTTCTAAACTATCTTAGTTAGGGAATTCTTAACTTCTTCTTAGCTTCCGTAGTTTCTCCCCTGATCTATAACAAAGGGTCCTTAATTACCTTTTGTTCATGATCACCCTCTGTTCTTCCTTCTGATCCTGATCCAAGGATTCTTCATTGCCCTTTCACCCTAGTTAGAATCATTTCATCCATTAGACCTGAAGATTTTCCTTTTTCTTTGCTAGGCTACCCTGTGAACATTCCCTTTAATGATCTGGGCTAGTTATGCTATCCTTTGATTGACTCCATAACCCAATGGCTTGAAGAGATAGCTCTATCCACCTGCTCTAAGAATTCCACCACCTAACCTTCAATTCGAAACAAAACCCTATTCACAATAAGAAATAGCCTAAAATCTCATAAAAACAAAGCTAAATTATAAAGAGAAAGCCCTCTTTGGACTTAGGTTGGCTAGAACCTGAGCCTAAAAAATTAATTTGTGGTTACCTCAGATGATTCCTTCTTTTGATAACTTCTAGGGAAAACTTCTGAGTCATAACACCATAAACAAATCACCATGGGATAGATGAAATAGATTAGTGTGTGATTCAAGAACCTGTATTCTCTCAAGGTCAAAGATGAATGAAAATATTTGAGGAGCAAGGCAAAGGTTATAGACTTGGTGGTTGAGAGGGAGCGTGAATTACCTCTCAACATGCAACCTCATAAGCAACCTCGTCAAGTTGTGGAGTAGCCACAAATGGAGAGGAAGGGAGGAGACCGAGTGGAGACATCCACTCTAACAAAAACCTCTAGTAGGGGAAATTTCGAGCCAAGTGAGCAGATGGATCAAATGCAACCATACCTCCAAGTGAGAGGTGGGGTGACATGAATTAATATTCCTAAGAGTGCTGAAATTTGGGTAGGGTCCATTGAGATTTTTTGTCTCATGGATCATTACCTTACTATGGGAGCCCATAGTACATAGTAGCATGATGGATCAATGGCGGTTGATGCAGTTAGATGTTATAGTGACAAAGGCAAAGACTTGTAGGAGTCAGATATTGGAGAGTGTATAACAAAGTTGGAAGTAGTGTGGATGGCATAGTGTGGAGTCAGCAGCAACATAGAGTTTTTAGTAGAAAATGAAGTAGCTAGTAGAAGTTAGAGACTCTGGTGATTGATGCATCATATTGATTAAGTTTGGAATCTTTTCCAGTTTCAGAAGTTGCAATATCAACAACACTAGAGAGAAGTGTTACATGCAGAACATTCCAAAGGTACTTGATCAAGATAGAGTTGAATTCCTTTTGTGTTGAGAGGGAGTGTTTAAAATAGCAACAAGAAATGTGAAAAATAACGTCAATAAAAATCCTAATTTAATTTTTCCTTGAATTAAATTAGGAATTAAATTGTAATTCTATTCCCATAGCAGTTTGCAGCAGTTAACTCAGTTAAGTTGACTTAGTTGGCTCAGTAAATTCAAGTTGGAAGTTTATCTAGTCATGTAAAGTTATCCCTAAATTTTATGGGCCCAGGTTGAGTTCTTATTGAGTCATAATTATTTAATTTAGTTTAACTGAGTTAAATTGTGCTAAAACAGTTCTAAATGTTAGAGGAACTATTAAGTGGTCAAGTGAATTAAATTGGATTTAATTCACATGTAGTGATCAATCAAGTAACTAATAAGTCACTCAAAAATAACTCATGCATGTTAGTTCAAAGGAATACCCAGTTGAGATTAGAGTTCAGGGATAATGTACTATCAATCACATAATTTCCTGAGTTGTACAGATGGTGCATGTAATCAGTAGAAGTCATATGGATTGAATGTGTAGTTGGGGTGAGGGATTCTCCCAATTAAATATGGGATAATTCTCTCAAGAATTGTGCAAGGAAGTAGGGGCTTGGCAGGTAGCATAATTGGCTAAGTGTTGGCTTGACTTGGTTTGTGAAGCAAAGAGATACATTATACTTGTGGAAGAATTTTTCGGGTTGCACAAGAATTGTATTTTATTTTGAGATATCCTGGTTAATGCGATATAGATAGTAGAGGTATTGAGTAGTTACTTTCCATGGAAAATTATTGTGTTATGTGTGATTGAAATTCTTCATTTTATGGTTAGTGTTTTCATCAATCAAGTTTTGTTTCCATTGATGAGTAGAGTAGATTCATGTCTTTTATTTTAGCATATCACATAAGCAGTTTGAATCAATGGTAAAATTCTACATTCTAGGCCTTTGTTAACATAAGATAGATCATAGTTCTTAATGGGAGCCCTTGATAGAAGAGGGTTCCTATGACTCTAAACAAATAGGCAAAAATCTAGGGCCTTGTTGAAGGCTAGAATGAAGTGCCATTTAACCTTGTTGTATGCCTTTTCAAAGGTGATATTGATGAAGAAGTTGATGAGGTTGAGGAATTTGGTCTTATTCATGCCTTAACCAAGCCATTTGAACATTGTCTATAATAATTGCCTCCCTATGGGTGTAATTGGGGGGCGAATTTCCCATATCAGAGTATTAACAGTGGGAATATTTAGATATAAGGTGGAATAAGTTATTCTATACATTTATACTTAAATAAGGCATGTTATAGTAGTATTGAATAAATGTGGTTGGGCCTCATTAAGTAAGGTCCACTAAGTAGTTATGGATTGTTACTGTTAGGGTTTATCAATGTGTTATAAAATCGAATGGATTCCTCCTTATAGGGTGTGTGTTATTATTTTTGGAGCTTATCTAATTATAATTTTGTCCCTTCAAAGAGGAAAGTGAGCCAAAGTTGATTCCTTCCATAAAAGGAACAACATTAAGGTGTTTCCCTACCTTAAGGGTTTTGATATTGATAAAGTGTGGATAACTTATTTCCTTGATTATGTTTTATGTGATAAGAGTTTTAGATATATTTTACACTAATTAACGAACTCCATTTTTATGTGATTGAGTTTGTCATAACATGCTTGATCCTCATGGCCAAGGCCTTAGCTAAAATCTCTTGAGAAACTTTCTCGAGGGTAATTGATGTTGGAAAATGTAACTACGTTTGATATTAATTAAATGTATTTTTGTCATCTTGTATTGAACTTGTCAAAAGAATAAAGAAAATATTTTTTATTATTATAATTACGACTTATTAAAGCATGGATTTCATGCTTGGGTCATCATGTTTTAGGTCAAAGTCCCCATTGAGGACTTCTAGGATTTATTCTAATTCAATAGAGTCATTTTACTTTTAAAGAGACCCTTCTTGGACTTTTGAATCATGTAAAAAAGTTAAATATTAAGTCAAGTATGAATTAATTTTCTCCACACCAATTCAACCTCATGAAAGAGCTATAAATGAAGCCATTCGAATTTCATTTGAAGCACTCTCTCTCACAAGCAAGTTTCGTCTCCCTTGAAGCCAGAAGAAGTGTGAAATAGAAGAAGGGGGGAAGGAAGTGCGAGTTTGGTCTAGGAGAAGGAGAAAGGGAAAACCAAACCTTTGGTGCAACTATATATCTCTCTCTCTCTCATGCCCTAGTTTGGATTATCTAAGTTCTCTTATTGATGTTGTATGATGTCATAACTAGTTGTTGTAGCTAGTTTCTGCAAAATGTTATAACCTCAAGAAGTTGTATTGAGCCAAGATTGAAGGTTCTAAGTAAACATTTAGGTCTTTTATTGAAGATCGAAGTCTCTAAGGCAAGGTCAAATTTGTTGGTTTGAACAAAATGTTGTTGTTGTCGTTGTTGCTGCTAGGTCAAGAAGGACCTTCTACAAATAAGGAAGAAGGTTGACTTGGTGTGGAGGAAGGTTTGTGTCAAGGTAAAGAGTCTTGGAATATCTCTGCAAAACTATTGAATGAAGAATTATTCACTAGTTTTTCCCCTAGAGAGGGGTTTTCCCTGGATGTGAGCCTAAATATGGTGTTCGTTGCTTTATGTGTTATTGCTTTGGTAGTTGCTCGATGAACTAAAATAAAGAAGATATAAAGAAACATAATAACAAATCAAGAACATCACAAGTAATTATCAAAACTAAGAAAATATTTCTTCCTTCCTGATTTTCTAAAAACATCATTAAATGGATGACATCATTCTTGTGTGCGTTGAGGTGTGATAATGTTTAGATTGGTGTTAAAATTTCAATAAAGGAATGTGCAGAAATATAAGTGCCACATGTTAAATGCTACAAAAGGGATAGATGTTTGTAATATACATAGTGGAAGTTGCAACAACTGATTATATTCATTTTTCTGGGCCTTTCTCTTTAGCACAATGGCAAGTTCACATGAAAGAGTATGTATTTACTCGAGTATCTCAAAAATAATTTTGAAGGGCCTAAATGTTTTCCCACTATATGTGCTAGACAACCTAAATATTATTAATTTAGGTCATTAACTAAATCAAAGTGACTCAATGGTCACCGACTTGGTATTTATCAATTTTAGTATATAACGTTAAAGTCGTTAGAGACCTCTTCAGGGTAGCATGGTCGGGTTCAAACCTTAGTTATAACACACTAAGGAGTCTTTTTACAGTTTTACCTCCGAATTTGATGCTCTGAAACTTACTTTCCATTAAATAGGATCTTATGAAGAAATAGGTTGCAACCAAGTTATTGAAGTATACAAATACTTTTTTACAAAACATATTCATTACCTTGACCAAGACAAAGCGTGAGGTCACACAAGAAGCTAGTAAGAACAAATTCTCAAGAAGGCATATCTTACGTTTTAACATGATTTATCATCTTCAATGGATTATGAAGAATCCATATTAATATAAATGCATGTCCCATCACCACAGGGCCTGCTCTTGATTATTTGGAAAATTATTTGGGAAAGTTTGTTGATGGGCCTTTCCTTTTGGGTCAATTCAATGTGGTAAGCCATCTTAATAACTTGTTTTTCATTTAACCTTATATTATGATCCCAATTGACAATTAAGAAATTTTGGTATTATATTATATTTTGTTTACCATTACTACAGGTTGACATTACATATAGTCCTTTCATTGAAATGTTTGAAGTTGTGTTTCCTGAATTATATAATTATGATATCACAATGTGCAGGCCAAAACTATTGAAATGGATTGATAGAAGTCAAAATTCTCTTTTACTTTCATTACTTCCTATTTTTAGTGGTGCAAAAATGAATGGTTTTCATTTTTTATAATAAATTTTCTGCTTATGTGATGAAAATGCTTGACAATATTCTTCCCTAAATACATGAATTACATAATATTTAAGGATATGAAAAAATAGTCATTGATCCTAAGACAATTGTTGAAATATACAAGGAAGGCTCGTATCTCGAATAATAGATGCTTGTGAATAAAGTCAATTCACAAAGATGCATCCTTTCTTATGTACAAAGATTTTAAACTCTTTTTCTTTATTGTTATGTAGACTAATTATGCAAAATAACTATGAAGGATGGATGTAGAAATTATCGGATACATAGATATAGTACAATAAAAAAATCTCTTGGGTGTGAGAACATGTTAAAATTGTTATGTTCGTAAGGGAGAGACTATTATCATTTTTATAATTGTAAAGTTTTTTTTATAATTTTAATAATTGTAAAAGTTTTAATGATACTTTGCTTTTTTATTATCTACAAAATTGCTATGTATGAATTTGTATTTAGGGGATATTCACATTAACTTTGGATCTATTGAGGTTTGAGAGATATGAACTCTTCAGTGGTGTAAACCTCAAATTATTTTAGAGTGCAAAACTTTGAAAAATATTTATATTTCAAGAAATTTTGTCAGCCTCCCTATTTAATAAATATAAGCTTAATATGGAAATTTTATCCATATCCTTAATAAATCGAGGCTTAATATGGATTTATGATACATACACAATATATCAGTAGTATATTTATTATTAAAGCAAATACACATCTCCACCATTTTGAGCATCAAATGTTTTAACCACATAGATCCCTCCTAATTTATATTTGTCAAGTGTCTAAGATGATAAAATATATTGAAGTACACACCTCTTTTAGAATGTAAAATTCTAAGAAAGTAGATACTTTAGTCCCATTTACTAATAATATATATAACAAGTGTTTACCTCATGGTGAACATGAAAGAAATTATAAATGTCCTTCATTTTACAACAAACCAATAAAATGTTTTAATCATAAGATTTATTTATTTATTATTATTTCTAAGTTCTTAAGGTGTTCTTTTCTATGGTGACATTTTATTTTCTTTGTTCATACGAGTCATCTCGACACATATTGGCCACTATCACTCAAATGGAGAAAATGTGTTCGAGTTTTTTGCTTTTGTGGGGGAAAATGGCATTGACATTGCTAGAATTGAGGTATACTTCATATAAATCCTTTATAGTATTCTTTGTTTTATATTCCAGTGTTCATATGCTTTCATTTCTTACACTCTGCATTGTATCATCTTTCATTTTCAGAAGAGGAATTCAGTATTGATAGTAAGAAGCAACAATCGAAAAGAAAGGAGAACACTAACACTAGAGTGATAAATGCAGAAAGAGAGAAAATAATCAATCTAGTTATACACTTAAAGCTAGTATCCTACATGAGACACACACATAATGACTAATGGTCATGTATTTAGAGTTGGTGAATTCACCTACAATGCATTGGCAACATAATGATAATGTTTTGAAGTGATGAAACAAAATTTCATGTGTAAATTGTAGTCCAACTGATATTAATTTGAAAACTCATAATATAATTTTGACATTTCATATAATGTAATTTATGTGGTTAAAATTATTTATAGTTGTACCTAATATTATTTAGTATTGTAATTGACATATGTGATTTTGCGTTTTCATATTAGTTGAACATGCACATTGTCTAACTTTTTTTTACTTTAGTCATAAAATCATACTATTTAATTTTTGTTGATTAATAATGAACATAAAATAAATCTAAAATTACTAAATTAATAATTGATATTGATTAATTATCAACATAAATAAAATGAATATACGACTAATTTAGTCATTTATAATGATTATTAATGAAAGTAAATGAAATGAATATAAACCACTAAATTAATGATTTATATAATGAATATGAAACTAACAAAAAAAGGTAAATGACTAATGTAAATAATAAATATGTGATTATAAATGACAACTAAATTTTTCATATACACAATTATTAGTAGTTAATTTACAGTATCTTATAACATGAACAAAATTTAGTAATATTTCTCTGGTCATTAATTGACTTCAAACGATGACTAAAATTTGCATATATGTGACTATTAGTAGCTAATTTACAGTGTCTTATAACACGACCAACATTTTGGTCACATTTCTTGGGTCATCATGAAGTAGTATATTTTGTTGTGTAGTTGGTCATTAATTGTGTTAATTAATGGCTAAATAATGACCAAATTTATAACTAAATATACTACTAGACGATGAAATTGAGAAAACCAATTAGTTACTAAGATAAATAAGACTAAAAGTTGGTCGCATTATCAGATAATGTAAAGTAGTCACTATTGGTCACTGACCAAAAAATGCTCATTTATATACAAATTTCAGTTATCTTGTTTAGTAATAATTAGCCATTTTGTACTATATATATATTATATATATATATATATATATATATATATATATATATATATATATATATATATATATATATATATATATATATATATATATTATATATATATATATATATTATGTATTATTATATAATTTAAAGATTAAATTTTTTTATTTAATATACTTATTTTCTTTGATATATTTAACTTTTATATTTTCTTGAAATATTACACTTCTATTATAAGTATTTTTAAAATATATACTTTATATCATCTAAGTGTTTATGGTATAAATAAAAAAATTACGCACACACGCACACACACATGGTGAAAAGTAATGAAAAGTAATGAACAAAAACAATATTCAAATATTAATATATATTTTTAATATACATATATTTGTTTCATATGTTTTAACTTTAGTTTTTTATTAGATTATTGCACCTTCTACTATATCATTTATTTTTTGTAAATTAAATCTTTATATTTCCTCAAAAAAAAAAAAGTTAATGGATTTACATGAATTTCCAAAGTGACCATGGAGGATTCAAACTTTGTTCAACATGCTACACAAGTCAACAAAGTCAACAAAGTCTTCATTCCCATAAACTAACTAAAAAGACTTCCATACCTCATATTACAATAGGGCCTAGGACAAAACTGGCATGTACAATTTTCTTACATAGCTATGTAGAGAAAAAAAACATGTTACAAAATACAAACACGGATTTTAAACTACAAAGGGTCTACCAATTTTTTTTTTTTTACAACCATACAAAATTTTATGACCCTTACACTAGAAAACCAGAGAAGGAAGGTATCACCATAACTAGCCATTTCCCAATGGCAAGAATACTAGATACTATGAAAAATTACTGAACAAATGGTATAAGAATCAGAATTTACACCAACATATCATGAGGATACTAAAATAGATGCCAATATCCTTACATCATGAGCCAAGAAACTAGTGCAACCTTCATCTCGCTAATTAGTTTATAAAAAGAAATATTTGTTAGAGCCCTCGTGCTAGAACCAACAGGATCCATCATTCCCCCGCCCCCCATCTAATTCACATGCAATGTGTCTTTCTACGTGCACCAACTGGGAGTCAATTATGTCTAAGAAAAACTATTGATTCTTAAGCATTCTCTTAATGTCCTCTAGAGATGAAAAGATATTGTACTTCTTGATTTGCTTGTAATTCAGGACTAAGCTTAACAAAGTCTTCATTTTCCAATGAAGGGTGACTGAGTTCAATAATTGTTTCTTTCTACTCCTAGTATGCCAAACATTAGGAACCCAAACCAACATATCCTCGATGAGCTTATAATCTTAGAGGGATTATCATTCAACCCCAACTTGGGTCTTGAGCTTGCAAATTTCCCTTTGAGTGTCTAGTGGCACAATGTTGAGAAAGGTGGCAACATAGTGATGTGAAAAGAGTTTAGGGCCTCATTTCCCCTATTGGGCTCTACCGCCACCTCAGCACCTACACCTCATCTTGTATCTTAGTGAGGGCTAAGACCCATGGTAGGTAATTCCAACACCTACTATGAATGCCTCTGCTTACACAATAATAAGAGAATGGATAAGACCCACCTTCTACAAGATGAGGGCACTAACCACCTATATCATTAAAATAACTCCAAACACTTGCCATTGACTCAAAACATGACTCAACAATTGAGACAGAGGATACTAATTCCTCCTCCAAGAACTTTTCACCATATACCATTGAACCCTCAAACAATAAAGTAAAGATAAAAATGCCTCGAAACTCATAAACGTGTGGCCACACACCAAGATATTCAAACCAAATCTTAACCATCCATAGAACAAAGCTAGCCCTATATAGCCACCATATTACACTTCGAGGAAGAAACCCCTTCCCTAGTTTAAACCTCAAATGAAAAACCCAAACCAATGCTTAGTTACAATTTAACAAAAGAGTTTGAATTAATGCAACAAACTAGGATTGAAATTTGAGACACGGATATTTGACCCTACAAAAATAGACCCAACCATGACAAGCCACCAAATAAAGGAGAGGAAGGCTACGAGAGAATAAACCTGATACTTTGTGTCGCATAAGAGACTAGACAACCTCAACATCCCTTTTGAAAAGAAATCTCCCAAGCTTCAACCATAAGACCATTTCTTCAAGGACCCCTAAGCATTTAAATTTTATGTGCACAGACTTGAGTGACCACCTCTCAGGCATTTAAATTCCTCCATCAACCATAAGACAATAATTCTCTCATGCTTAGTTTTAAGAAGAAAGTTGAGCCAAGAGGACGACGACTTTCCCTTGTCTCCTCTCAACTCACCATAATGTTTCTTAACCTTCATCCAAGCCAATTGATAGAACCACCACCAACTGAAAGATTGCATATGTGTGCATGGGCGACCTCCCATTCCCCCATTAAATCTAAATTTACACCCGATCAAGGATTACTATAATGATTGATAAATATATAAATTTATATCATTTAAATATGCATGGTATAAATAAAATATTTATGCATA